>JAQFYP010003962.1:0-10261 GCA_034694865.1 Bilobella braunerae
CTTAAGGTTGTTGTTGTTTTAGGTTAGGTTTTGAAGGTCAGTAAGGGTTATTATTAGCCCTTCTAGAATCACAAATGTCCCTCTTTGCTAACTACTAACGTAACCAGCAGCACCTCCACCATTCGGCAGATATACTTTCACCTAAGAAAAAAAGACATTATTAAGTAACAAAGAGCTCACGTGTAGTTTACTAATAGACGTTTTATGTTTACATCAGTCTCATCGTTGAGGAAGTTTCTGATGAAGTCTTGTCCGGTACTCAATGCATCTTCCCACAATTGATGCTCATTAAATATCCCGTCGACTGGGGAATTCTCTTTGTATTCGACGTCGGTTGCAGGAGGTTCCACTTTGTCATGTGAATACGTGAGTGGAGTCCCGACATCGGCAATAAATTTGAGTACCTTTATGTCCCCTTCAACCAATTTTACGGTAAAAATGCAAATAATTCCATGCAGCTGGTTATCTAGGTATTCTAGGAGTTCTACTTTTTTGGGTTCTTTTCTGTCACTTAGGAAGGAGAAGTATGCTACAGTGTATGCTGTTAGCTACAAAAATTAACACAACCAAGTATGAGCATAAGAGTGGCTGAACGGACGCTTAAAATATATTTAATTACCATAATTGATGTGTCTGAGCTAATTGGTTTATAATTGAAACCATTAAATAGATCACCATTGTTGGTAGGGTACACGTTAAGCGCAGAGAAAATGCTTGGAATGCACACCCAGGCAAAGAAGGCTACTATTAAGAACTTCGTCATGGACAGGCTTGGTAGAATCGCAAAGCTTGTGATAGGTGTTCAGGACAGAAGGTTAATGATAGTCGTGAAAAAATGGGTAACTACATATATAGTCCCCGGCGAATTTGATTAGGAATATGACGTAGTAAAGAATAATAACTACTAATGGTAATAGATTGTAAGAAAATGTTCTACTTTGAACAACTAATAGTGAGAGCATTCCTAAAACTCAAATTCAAAGATAAGATAAGTGGAAAATTTAAAGGTAAACTGAAAGCCAAGGCATAATTTAGGAACGAGAGTTTTGCTTATATAAGACGCTAGGCAATCTAGTATGCCAAAAGCAATTTTAGCAAGGTAATGGCTAGCTTTCATAAATAGACACATTTTTGGGCAAAACAGCATTCTAGGGAGAGGCAAGCTTATGACTTGGATAATAACAAATACATTGCTTCATTGAGAACAAAAGTTTTGTCTAACATGTTGCAATAAACATTATTAAGCGGCAAATTTTTAAACAAAATTATGCCAATACGGAACATATAACTTAAGCACTAGTTTCCCTTTAAGAAACAAAATGAATCTAGCAAATTCCAAACCAGGGTTTCCGGTTTTATTGGTCTTTATTAAATATACAAAAAAACAGGGGTTTTACATACCTAAACCTAACCACGGTTTACTTAGCGTTTTTGGTCTAAACCAAAATCCAAAGTAGATCATATGAAAATCTTCAGTGTTGAGCTTGACCGGAGAGTGTCAACTATGTTATTGACATATATATCCATATCTATTTCCATTGGTCCATCTAAGATACATTAGGACTAAATTTGTGCATAAGTGGCAAATTAACAGGACAGCAGAAAGACTTCTCTTTGTAAGAGGGAACGAAAGTAGCTATGTAGGAATTTATTGCCAAAGCAAGGAAGATAAGAAAATTGGCGTAAACTAAAAATCGAGAGAAAAGTCAGAAAAAAGACAATGAATGGTAGATAGGAGCTCTGCAGAAAAACATTGTCGTATTTTACATTTCCAGCAAAACAATTTTTACTAAAAATTTGAAAAACAAGTTTTGGGATTTATTTTTCAAATCCAGAATAGCAATAATGTAGAAAGTTTCAGCAGAGTTGTAAAAACAAGAATATTAAATCTTCAGTTTAAGAAAAAATATCATCTCCAAGCCAAAGCACTATTATAGTTTTTTAAAATCTCAAAATCAATTTTAGATTATTTGCTAGTGGCATAATAAGAAAAAAAAACTCTTAAGAACACTGGTCTCAATTGCTTAAAATGATTATTCCGTATGCAAAATATGTTTTTTTTTTTCAATTCTCTCTTAGAAGCTGTCTGAGCTTTGTGGTTTTGCGTTGAATAATAACATGAGCAATGCAAACAATTGGCAAAATTGACACTTTATGGGTCTAAAAAATTTGAAGGCGAGGTTGACCCTTGAAAAGTATGAAAAAAATGCAACAGTTTAGTTCAAGCCGGGATACTGCGTTAAGAGAATGGTTCAACTAATTTGTAATTTGAAAAAGTTTCTGTGACACCAAACTATACAATTTCAAAATCTCAAAATTTTCTGGAAAATAAGTTCATAAATTTTACAACAAGATTGGTCCATAAGTGATACGTGGTGGTTCATTAGTGGTATATTTAAAGAGATAGGTCAGCCCTTCCTTCTGTAAGAGGGAACGAAATAAGCTATGTTGGAATCCATTGCCAAAGAATTTCCAAAGAAGAAACAAATAGGCGTAAACTAAGAGCCGAGAGAGAGAGACAATGAATGGTAGGTAGGTGGTAGGTATTCTTCAGAAAAATATTGTCGTAGTTTGCATTTGATTAAAAATTTGAACAACAAGTTTTAGTATTTGGGTTTTTAAATACAGGATAGCAATTAAAGTAGAATAAAACAGGAGAGTTGTAAGAGTATTAAATCTTCAGTCTTAAGGAGAGGAATCATCTCCAAGCCAAAGCACAACAAGAGTTTTCCAAAACCTCAAAACCAATTTTAGATTATTTGCTAGCGGCATAATAAGAGAAAACTTTTATGGACACTCAATTGCTCAAAATGATTATTCCGTATGCAAAATAAGTTTTCTTTATTCTTTTCTCTGTTAGAATTTGTCTGAGCTTTGTGCTTTTGAGTTGAACAATAAGATGAGCATTGCAAACAATTGGCAAAATTGACCCTCGATTGGTCTAAAAAAAATTAGATGGCAAGCTTGATCCTTGAAAGGTAAAAAAAATGTACAGTAATTTAGCTAAAACTGGGACAATGCGCAAAGTAAGAAAATTATATCAACATAAAAATGACATTTGATACTAAATCAATGATTAATTTGTTTAATTAGTT
This sequence comes from Bilobella braunerae, assembly GCA_034694865.1. Taxonomy (NCBI): domain Eukaryota; kingdom Metazoa; phylum Arthropoda; class Collembola; order Poduromorpha; family Neanuridae; genus Bilobella; species Bilobella braunerae. Next base: position 3,096 of record JAQFYP010003962.1, read on the forward strand.
ATTTCAATTAAACATGATTTAATTCTTCATTGTCTACGACTAGAGACATATTTTCCAACCACTCGTTTAATCTAGCATTATAAGTTAAAAAGACTAATTATACATATAAATTTAATGATTTTAAATCAAACAATCAAACTTAAGTTCATATTTGGTTTTGATCGAAACAATTTGCTTCATTTTCATTATTAATCCAAAACAATTTGCTTAGTTTTCTTCAAGCTAGATAGATTCCATTGAGGAATGGGCAACAAAATGGATCAATTCCCGCTAATTGGCGTTATTTGGAAAAGGTCAACTATTAATCAAAGTCGTCTAAGTAATTTTGAACTTAACGTTAGTAACATGCGGGTTAATAAGGGAAACTTATCTAAGGTAAATCAGCGTTATTTGACATTCCAGCATAGCTGCTGGTTAACATGCAAGGGAGTGGGTAGAAATACAGATGGAAGGACTCATTAGCATACATTATGCAAATGAGGGTATACTTCTAAATTATGACATGACTACTGGGAAAACTTTTCGAATAATTTGTATTTTTTCCGAATGTGCAACCTAATAACAAAGATACTCAGCATGCACAAGGTCAGAGACTAGGCAATTCCTTAAGAAAAAAAAACAATAGCAAAGCCATTTTTTGCAGCAAATCGGAGATTTGATCCTCTATTCTCAGTTTGGTAAAGTGGAGAGAGAAATAACCTCATACCCACTAGGCCAACTTCGCCAGCTTGAAAAAATTTACCTAAAGCAAACTTGTAGGGCAACTGTAACTGAAGGCAATCAATAACTGGTAATTGAGCGGGTATTTTGCAATTTACGGGAATTTATTTATTCCACTTTCCAGGAATTATCAACTACTCATTGTTTTAGGTTGTAGAGGATGCTCTACGAGCATTATGTTTTGTTCAAGTTTGAACTAAACTAGAACATTTTTTGGCGCCCCCTGCTGTATAATAACAAATTATGTAGTTCAGTGGAGAATGCAATATTTCACTGATTCTCTACTCGTAAGTGTAGAGAATCACCGTGCACAAGACTTTTGGAAAAATAAAATTTGCATAAAAATTGTAAATTTTTCCAATGTCGGATAAAAAAGAACATAGTAAATGTCAAAGCCCCTTTCAAAGAACGCTTTCTAGGTTCTCAAATTGGGCTACAAAGTTAAAATAGGGTTATATCAATTACAGAAACATAGCTATGAAAGTTACATTGTAAGATAATTGTATAAATTTAATTATTATTTTTAGTTGTACATTCAAACAAACTAAGCCTATATTTATTATCAATCAATCAATCAATCGTTCATTTGAAATTAGGCATAAGCCATAATCAACACGAACTGCAAGTTACACTTATTTTGAAATTGTAGAGTCCTATATTTATTAAGTAGCGTATTAGCTACTTTAAGGGAACGTTCTGTCTGTCCGTCTGCATACTTGTAATTATCCAGCTGAGGCAAACAGCACTTAAATTGAGTTTTCAACTACTGCTCCCCGCATACTATATTGAAAATGCATCACAATCGTTCACAATTTCTACCGTAAAATTTCCTAGAAATCGAAAAAATTTTGATGTCCCCCCTTCAATTACAAGTCTTACTTAAATAAACTTCAAAGGTCAAGATAAAACGGTCAACGGCGGAAGTATGAAAATTAGAATTAGAAAAATATTGAAATCATTAGACTAGAAAACAGAAAGCCTGGTTTTCAAAGGTCAAGGGGCCATATCCGAGTCTTTGGCCATCAAGACCATTATAACTTTTTATTTCATGCAAAAGTAGGGTTTGATACTGAAAGGTCATTTTGAGGTCAAGGGGACTTTTCCGAGTCTTGGGTCATCAAGACCATGAAAACTTTTCGTTTAATGCAAAAGTGAGGTAAGACCTTGAATGGTCATTCTGAGGTCAAGGGGTCACTTTGGGGTGAAGGGGATCACGATGTCATAAAAAACATCATAACTTTTTGTGTCATGTAAAAATAGGGTTCGACCTTGATAGTTCATTTTGAAGTAAAGGGTAATTTTTATTTAAGGGGGTCAAGGGGGTCATCGAAAACATCATAACTGTTTGTTTCATGCAAAAGTAGGGTTTGAAATTGAAAGGTCATTTTGAGGGGGGTGTCTTTTGGCTTTGAAAGGTCATTTTGAGGTCAAGGAGTTATTTCCAGGTTAAGGGAGTTTCTGAGGTCATTTATACCATCATAACTTTTCGTTCCAAGCAAAAGTAGAGTTTGACCTTGAAAGGTGATTTTGAGGTCAAGGGGTCATTTTGGGTGTTATTAGGGGTCACAGAGAAAAGTGTCATACAAATATTTCTCTACTATATAAGAGGAACAACTTTTTTAGACGTCATTTTCCATGTTGTGATAGAATGTTATCTTTGACCTTGACCTTTAACCTCCAAAGGGGTCACTTTCGGTCAAGCTATAAAGAACTTAATCTGGGTCAGATATCAGCAAACTCATATCCGAAAACCACTTGAAGATAGGTTGAGTAGTTCCTGAAATATAAATTATACACGGAAGGACGGACGGGCGAACACATAAAGTAGCTTTAGCTTCACTTCCACTACTTAATAAACCGTGGTAAAACGGTCAACCAAGTAGGAGAAGAAAACTAGTCAGAATACATTAGACATTAGAATACTATTAGAATAATTAGATTGGAAAACAGAACTTTATATGTCAATAAGGGTTTGTTTTGGAAATCAAGGTGAATTTCCGGGTGAACTGGGCTTCTGGAGTTATCAGGATTATCATAACTTTTTGTTTCATGCATAAGTAAGGTTTGACCTTGAAAGGTCATTTTAAGGTGAAGGGGTCACTTTGGGGCGAAGTGGTCCCGGGGGTCATAGAAAACATCATAACTTTTTGTTTCATGCAAAAGTAGGATTCCCCCTTGAAAGGTCACTTTGAGGTCAAACGATCATTTTCAGGTCAAAAGGGGCTCTGGGGTCATTTAAAACATAATAAGTTTTCGTTTCAAGTAAAATTAGATTTTGACCTTGAAAGGTCGTTTCGAGGTCAAGGGGTCATTCTAGGGTCTATTGGATGGCCACAGACAAAAGTACCCTATACAAATGTTGTTCCTCTATTGTAAGAGGAACAACTTTTGTAAGGGCCATTTTCCATTATAAAATGTTATCCTTGACCTTGACCTTTGACCCCCAAATGGTTCACTTCCGGTTAAACTAAAATAAAATTGGACTGGGCCGGATATCAAGGAACTTATCCCCGCAAACCGCTAATGTGCTGTGCTCATTAGACTTATGCATGTTTTTCACCTTTATGGAGAAGAGCCTCAGGTATCTGTTTTTTTTAAAGAATTTTTTGCATCTAGCCAAATCTGTTGTCATTTTTCTTGATGTCGGAGATGAGTTGTGGTGGGTCTGTCAACTAGACCGCCTGAGAAAGCGCGTTCGAATCCCGAACTACTCGGTTAGGACTTTCTTATTGTGTTTGATTTTCAAGAATTGTGTTACCACTAATCTACCTATCTATTTCCGTATATTTGTGCTGATTTCAGGCTGGTGTCATCCCTTTGTGGACTAGGACCGTAAAACAACGGAATGTTACGGATAGTGTGTTTTCCCCGCTTGATGAAAACATCTATGCTAATGTAAAAGTATATGACCGTAAAATCAATACTGTCCAAGACTTCTATTTTTTAGGAGATAGTAGACACTTTACTTCTCAATTGCGCTGAAGAAGTGCCTGTCGTGGATACTACGACAATAATGACAGTGCAGCTTCACAAAAATTCCTGACGCTCACCTCACTAAAATTTTAGTAATTGACGACAGACAATTTTCTAATGCGATTTTCACTCGGCAGTTAATCTATTTTTTTGTTACTAAAATCCTCAAGGTTATAGATGGACTATTAACAAAAAATGACGACGGCCGTGTTGGGCTAGAGATCTATCTAGCGACTAGCCTCCACTAGCCAGCTTGAGAACATGGTTTCAAATCCCCGTTCAGCCGCAAAAAAATGTCCTTGGTATTGGTTTTCCCGTGATAAAATTTCATAGCCTCTAATCTTGTGGATGTACGTATCTTTGTGATTAGGCTTCACAGTCAGAGGATATGGAAAACATATAGGAAATGGGACGTTAATTCACATTCTCTCAGAGCGGATGGTCAACATGTAAAGGAGAGGGTAAGGATATGATAGGGAAGGAGCTAATTTGCATAGATGCTATTATCAAGAAGGTACAAAAGACAATTGGTAACATTCCGCTGTTGTACGGTCCTAAAGCACAAAGGCCGAGGACACCAACCTGACGTGAGGTATGGCCGTAACTTTCGCCTGATAACCAGAGGTGACTCTATGCAAATGAAACGTATAGACTTTTCTGTGACTGATCGGAGGATTTCAACAGCCGTTTTCCGGCTGGCTAGTCATGAAAGACAGAAGCTGTAAACCACTAGACCAACACGCCCAACTTATGGAAAATATATAATGTATCCTAATAGCCTTGTAAAAATTCAGGCTTACCATCATTTGCTGACATGCTAATAAGTCCTTCTTATCATAACCTTACCCACTGCCTTACATGTTGAACAGCCGCTCTTCGCGAATATCAAATAACGCTCATTTAAATTTATTAACAAGAAACCTTTCGTTTTAGTTTCAAAACTGTTCAATTTCAATGATCCAACTAACATTTAGGTAAATTCATTGCCATTTCCCTTTCTAATGCAATTCTAGCATTAGGAAATTGTTTACAAAGGTATATTTTTTATTAGGCACAGCAATGGATAAAAGCGTCCGGGTGTGGACTTGAATCCCATCGCCGTCCTAAACGTTTTTCTTTATTTTAAGGTATTGTGTTTAAAACTAACAAAAAAAATCCATCAAAGTGCTTGAGAAGATTCCTTAGATGAACAAAAATTGTTCTAGCCACGTACAAAAGTAGTCTACGTGTTATTAGCAGAAACCTCACGTACAAAAAAAATTCACAATCGCAATTTAGTACTCCGTGGTAGGAATTTATTGAACATTTTGCAAGCATTGCCACGCATTTCTCTTTACCGTCAGAGCTTTAAAATTCTAATTGCTGACGACAACCATTTTTTGAAGTCATGACGATTCGAGCCTACAGGCAACCCTACCTTACCAAAATTAAAAAAAAGTAGGAACGCTTGGCATTTCAGCATAACTCAACGAAAAAAATTTATCCATGATTATCCATGATTAATTATCCAGACTTAATTATCCCTGCTAAACGAAGAACTCATATTTACCACCGAAACTGCTCTTACCTAAATCTGGTCAATTTTTGAATCTCAAAAAGATACAATGCCAATCGCTTCCCTTTTTTCCCACGCTCTTGTCGGAGTGGAATCTTGGATAATTTCCAGCTCCAAGCCGCTTCGACGGAGATAGTTAATAATTTTCCTTAAAAAACTCTTTAGTAAGACTTACACAAGCTAACAATCTGTTATGAAGATTTTACAGATAAACTACAAGTAGAGAGACCACCACGTGATAAGTTGTGCGAGTTGGCGGGGTTAGCCTAGTGTCTAAGAGTTTCTGTCTCTCTCCACTAGCCAGCATGAGAGCGGGAGTTCAAATCCCCCGATCAGCTACAAAATGTGGATTTTAATTAATTACCAGCTTCTCCAACAAGAAACTTGGTCCCATCACCATAAGACAACTAAGCCATCTCTTAATCAAAATAATTTCTAATCATCCTGACTGAAATCTGTAACATGAGAGTAGGACTTGGGCAATCAGCTTTGCAAGTATTTAGTGTACAAAGAGGAGCTATGATTCTCTACGATGTAAAACACATCTAAAACCTCACCACCCCACACCATCTAATGTTGTATAAAATCGCTCTACAAACCGTTAAAAAAAACATCTCTTCTAAACCTTTCAAGTAGTTTGCACGACAACAAATACTTTAAAATAAATCCACAGTGAAAATCAATATCACCACTAGCTTAAACTTACAAAAAAAAGAAAAGTTTTTTTAAGCTGCAAAAGGAAGGCACAATGAAGTTTGTGTTGCTCTTAACCGCCTTACTTCCCTGTCTTCCATATTCTTCCTCAACAGGAGAAGCTGAAGTCGCCGAAACAAACAATTCTTTTGAAGCAGCCACAAAAATGACAACGAACCTGCAGGGCTAATACCCACGGCTCAGCGTTTTCTGAGAGACACTCAAGGACCTTCTAAGAACGTTACACCCAAGGGTTTACGCCTATGGGCTGAAGGAACGGTTATGGCTCTTCTGCTAAGGAAAGAAAATGAAGTCGATAAACACAACAACAAGTCCTTGATTATATCTGGCTACGGTGACAATGGGGCGCTAGCTTTTCCTCTTGCCAAGGAACGGTCAAAAAGGGGAGAATTGGTTACCTTGCTGCTCCTACCTGCTGATGATGGAAGCCGTGGCAACAATGGGATCATGAAGGGGGCACCTCATACCGAGTACGACCTGATGGAACAGGATCTAAGAGCCTGGAACAGTGATAATGGCAACATAATGGAGATCGTAACTCTCTTTGATACTGCTGATATTGACTCTACTTCAGAAGACTATAAATTATTTAAGAAGGTAGCAGTAGACAAGGAACAACTCTGGTCACTTATTGACAGCATATTATGCAAAAATTGAAGCTATTCTGAACGCAAAGCTAACGGTGCTACAAAAGTGAGTAGAAATTATTTACATTCATCCTCAAACTTTACCAATCCTAACTTATTGTTAACTATACTAGGAATTATTAATTTTCAATTATAACGAAGCAAGTGAGTAGAAAAGTAATTGTCTCAAACAAAAACCATAGCGTTCAAACTTTAGTCAAATTAGTTAAGAAAAAAATTATTCGATGAGGTATTTTACCGCCTCCTAGTTACCGCCCCAAGTATTGCCCCGCGAAAGTAACACAAAATCTTTACAAATTAGCTCATTTTGAGCATTTTTGAGAAAAAAATTTTTTTCTGGGAAACATATTTGCTTTGAAATATTCTCACATACCGCCACGCCGAAATGACGTAAAATTTCTTCAATGGTTCTAAACAAAAAAAAACAAAATTAACATATTATTATTACATTAGCATGATAGAGATATTCTAAACAAAAAAAATAAACCGTGGTAAAACGGTCAACCAGTAGCGGAAGTAGGAGGATTAGTATTACAAAAATTATTAGACTAGAAAAC
>JAQFYP010003963.1:0-10259 GCA_034694865.1 Bilobella braunerae
AAAACGAGTCTATCAAACTAACGTGAACCAAACTTATCAAATCGAAGCCCAAAATCAATTGCTTCCACTTTTTTTTTATTGAACTCTACATTTTTCAATCTAAATAACGTTTAAAATTTGGAAATGTTGAACTGGAAAGTGAAGGGAGGACCCTTACGGGTACCACTATCCTAAAACGTGCTTATGTTCTCAGTACTATCTTTTACATATCCTAAAGCGGTCACCAGAAGAAGCAAAAGTGAAGAAGACACGCTCACAAAATAAAATCAGAGATACGCCTCATTTTTTCCTCCTGTAAACGTCCCTGGCTTACCAGTTTATAGTTTGAGAGGTAAATGCATTTATTTAAAACCGTGCTATACATTATTTGGGGATAAATCAGTAATTTCAACTGTCTATAATTTTTTATATGAACATTTAGAATTTATGATTTAGAATTGAGCTATGAATTAGGAGTTATGTAATCAAAACTATTATCCAAACGTTTACGGTAGCAGGTAATAGTTCCGAAAAAAAAAAGTCCTAAAAAAGCTGCGAAAAAAACTTCTAATAAAAAAGTTCCAAACGAGTAATATAGTTCCAAAAAAAATAGTTCCGAAAAAATAGTTCTCAAAAAATAGTTCCGAAAAAAGCTCCGAAAAAAAGTTCTAATAAATAAGATCCGAACGAGTAATATAGTTCCAAAAAATAGTTCCGAAAAAAATGTATCTCAATACCCAATGTATATTTGAATTATAACTTTAAATAATTAATAATTGTTTGATTTGCTTTAAAATGTTAAGTTTGGGTTTTAATCAAATGTTTTAAAGGGTTTATTAAAAATTATTATTATTATTGATATAAAATGTACTTTTTGTTTGTACTTTCTTTGTACTCGCACAAAAACATTTCAGATAATACAGATTCAGTATAACTTTAATACAATTAAATGTTGTTTTTTTTTTTTAAATTTTTATGAAGTCATACTTCCAAAAAAAAATTTCGGAACTTTTTTTGAACTATTACTTGTTTGGAACTTTTTTGTAGCTTTTTTTCGGAACTATTACATTAAACAGCATCTACAGTTAAATCATGCAAGTAGCACTTGGATATGCCCTTAAATTTTGCAATCATTAGTTAATGAAGAGAATTATTTTTGTAATCCAACAATTGTGATCCTGCAATAAAAAAGTATCTAAATTTACATTATCTTGCCTGCTACTACTTTGCCTACTCTTTGATGAAGTAATTCTTATAGGAGTTTACTCACTTATAAATTAACTTTTTGATATTCATTAATGCTTGGTGAAATTGAGCCTGACAACGAGTTACTCCACAAATTGTCTTGTAGCATAGTAGGAATTTTTTTGGCATACATTTTGTATACTTCTCTGAAGCATCCTATTAAGAAAATGCTATGGATAATATCAAACTTATAATTATAGCAGTAAGCGCCAAAATACAAAAATAGTTTAACCAAAAGTATTTGCTTCAAGAATAGGTTTAATAGAAATTATAAAAAAAAAATAAAAAAAAAAAGTTAAATAACGTCGCTCAAAAATTCCGTTATAAAACTCAAATAATTCAATCAAATCCTCAAATAATTGTGCTAGTGCGAACAACAATTTTTTGCTGTTGGTATTGAGTACTGTAGTATACCAACACAGGCATGGTTTATTTTGTATATAGTTTTCTTTGCGTAATGGCAATTGCTGCCTTAGTAGGCTCTAAACGCACTTTAACGTTTAAGAACAATTGCGCAGAAGCCATGTGGATTAAGGCCTTCCCTGACACCATGAACCCTTTTCCCTTGAATCAAGTACCCGGGCCCTTAGCCCCCTTGTACGTACCATCCGGAGAAACCAAGTCATACAAAATTCCAGAAAAGGGGTGGGGTGGTGTGTTTGCACCAAATTTTAAGTGCGATACTAAACGCAAAAATTGCACAATAGGAGGCAGTTACACAACAAAATTTGACGGAAAACCGTTCACGTATCCAAAAAATGGAAATACGCAACTTCGATTCTTCTTTCCTGCGCCAATCCACTCCTACGGACTCCTACACTCCTACACAACATACAGTATTGACGTTTCGAGTGGATTCTACGCTTCTGCAAGAATTGTACCTACAGCTTCTTGGGCAACAGTAAGCTACAAATATTTACCTAAAAGGCTAACAGATGTTACTTGTATGTTGGTTACCTGTATTTTATGCTACGTTATTATGTTTTTGGTAACAAATTGTACAAATATACTTTTGGTATCACTGTATCACTGCTCAAAAACAATTTTTTTGCTATTATCCTAGATCTGTCAACCCGTTGAGTTTAGCGCATTTCCTTGTCCGACTAGCGAAACACTTGTGCATGGTAGTTTTCCGCCGACAACTTTGGCTAGTGTAGCTCTTGCGATAGAAAATACGCAACAATGCCTCTTCCCTTGTGCTTATATATACGGATCGGATGGACCAATATACAACTATGACGCTAAAAGTAAACAATACGCAACGTACTACAAGAGGGAGAACGTTACATACAAATTGGCACCAGACAACTACTGTTTCACAGTCGGCGAAGTACAGTGCAATTTAGTAGGTACGGAATACTACAAAGGTTTGCTGAGTGCTGGCGGTATGGCCGCTACTGTGGGTCCACACTACAGTGAAAAAACAGACTACTGCTACGACTCGCCTACAGCGACTTACGACGTTTCGATTTCATGCCCAGTTAATGCTCCAGGACCTCCAATTGGTTTAGTATAATAGAGCTACAGCTTGAACAAATTAACAATTGTTCAATGCTCATTGCATTGAACAACGTAAAGCCTAAATTTCCCGGTTAGAAAATTTTCTAACCGAACTACACGCTCCTGAAGTTTTTTTTTTTTTTAAATTATTACAAAACAACAAATTATCCTCATTTTATGGTTTGCATATTAATAAATCAACTGAAAATATTTACACGAAGGGCTGATTGGCAAGCTTGTCACCTTCTCAATGCGTTCGACCTAACTACTGTGACCGCTTCAAAGAATTCACTCAAAAGTAAAACTACTGTTACTATCTAACAGTAATTTAACAGTAACAGTATCATATTCACTCTTTGAAATGTGTAGGAATGTTAACAAAAAGTGGACTGGAGGTGGGGGACGGTCAAATCAAAATCAAATCTACATAAACCACGAAGTTATTAATTATTTAAATTTTTAATTGAAGTACAAATTCGCTCGTTTTTTTTCGGAATTATTTTTTCAGAACTTTTTATTCGGACCTTTTTTTTCGGACCTTTTTTGTCGGAGCTTTTTTTCGGAACTTTTTTTTTCGGAACTTTTACTCGTTCGGAACTATTACTCGTTCGGAACTATTTTTTCGGAACTTTTTTTTTGGACCTTTTTTTTCGGAACTTTTTTTTTCGGAACTATTACCTGCTCCCGATTTGTCATCATGACATAGCCCAGTAGCTCAATGCAGTTTGTCCGGGGCATGTCTCCGAGAATAGTTTTTGGTGAAAATGCAGGAATAACTCCGTTAAAATTTATGTACTAAATCCTCTAGTCCTAGGACGGGCGTGTTTAGCTAGTTCTCATTAAGAGGCATATCCATCACAACGTGGATTCAATCCATTGTTTGGCTAGACTACCGTCACTATTAAAGTAAAATCCTCTACGCTTACAAAATGCACCGTTTTGTAGTATAACAAGGCTTACCTACTAATGAGTGTTTGATGATTCACATTTGAATTTGCACGATAATTTTTTTTGTACAATCATATATACTGAGCTTCTGGAATAGACTTTAACTTAATCTACCTTTTTCAATTATACAAGGATGAAGTACATCTAACATGTTGATCTGGGGATTGCCATAAATCAACGAAATGATTGATTGATTGATTGAACATCGGAAAACTTACAAGTACTGTATTTTTGTAATATTTATTCGTCAAGATTGCTAAACCAACCGGAGGAGAGGGTAACAACTCGGGAGCGGTGTGAAGGGACGGGCTACACAACATGCATGCGACCATCGATTTCCCTAAACGCAATAGCGCGGTCGGTAATACCTTTTGCCTTCTCGACGTCTTCTACAAGTTTTGGGTCATGGTTTCCTGCAGCTTTTATGATATCGAGCAAAACCTCAAACAGCCGCCTATCGTTGTACTTGATGTCGAGAACTATCACGATGGGTCCGCCAGCGAGCAGCCTACTGTTGACCAACAGCTTGTTCCAGACGCTGGAGAAGATATAGCGCACAGGATACCGAAATGCGGCGTCGATGGCCCAATTACCGTTCTCGTCCATGCCACTTGGGTTGTCATTGCAAATCACAATAACACCTATGCCGAGCCCAAGAATTCCGGTCCCCATGATTCGTATCTGAGCCCTTGAAATGGCCGTGAGGAGCTGGTTCTTCGCCGTGACCTGTTTGGCTCCGCTGTCCACAATACCGTCCACAATTGTCTTTATTTTGTTGTCCGTTCTAAATGAGTAAAGGAATTATGCAGTTTGACCGGATTCACTACAACGTACCGTAAATTTCAGCAAAGAACAAGATATTATTTATCTTGTTATTTACCAAAGTTATTGACTCATTTTTGTTTAGACTTTATCAAGATGTAGTTTTTTTATCATTGCGGAAACGTTACCCACTTAGAAAGCTCTGCACACCTTTTATTCTTCACCTGGGTAAAATTTTTACTATATATATATATATATATTTTTACAAATTTTTACTAATTGCGGAAACTCACGCACATAATTGCAAAAGTTATACATAGTTCTGCACTTTTCAAGTACATAAAAACCCGGCGCAGGAAAGCAGGACCCTTAAGGGAAGCCTTAGGCCGAATTTTGTGTAGATGCTTTCTAGCCTAGGACGGGCTTGCTAGCCATTTAAAACCTCGGGCAAGGGAAGTGGGAAACCTTTCGAAAAAAAACCACTTCCATATTGGCGACACCGGGACTCGAACCCGTGCCCGTCCATGGCTAGAGCTCAAGGCTCTAACCACTTCGCCTACAAGAGTTGGACACAATTAAGAAAAAGCTTACAGTTTTTCGGCAAATTTCTGCGAATCGATTATTTCAGCCTTGGCAACCTCAATAGCATTATGCAATCTATCAATTGTGTCGTGCTGCACATCCTGATCTCCATCCGCCATCTCGATTTCCTTGTTTTGAAAATCAAAGGCTTTAATGAGTTCGGAGTACTTGTTTGCAACAGGGCGGAATTGGAATACTTCTACTTCAATTTTCGGGTTATGCAGCCCGCCAGATACAATCAACGCTCCCAGCGCTTTCCTGAAGTTTGAATATTCCTCTACTGCAAAATCACTAGCATAGTTGAGTGTGTAGACCACAATAATTTTGGATGGTTTGTCTTGATTTCGAAGCTTCGGGTCTCGGAGTCTTTCTGCCAATCCGTAGATGTAGGCGGAGGTGTTGCCGCCGGTGGAAGCCACGATAACCTCGATGTCTTCTTTTATGACGGCGTCTGAAAACATGCCACCAAATTTGAAGCCGACGTAGTTAAGGGCCCTAGAGATTGCATTTCCCTCGGCGAACCACTTCGTGACGTAGTCGTTTGGTCTGAAACCCGCTGCAGTGAACACACTGTTCACCATGGAGGTCGTAATGTGGGTGTAGCCGCCGGTGGCATTGGTGAAAGGAACTATGCTGAGGGCGACGTAGATGCTGAGACACGCGACGACTTTAAAGAGAGGCATTGCACTGTTGTGCGGCGGGTGAACTAGCTACGAGCTGAAGACAAATGGTAGTGCAAAGTGTTGTATGTTGAGTACTGGCAACTTTCGTACTGTTTTATAGTAGACTTCGGGTGACGGTAATATTTAGTCGGAGAAAATGTACTTTTACTTTATTTGTGTGTACTCTATGATTGCCTTAAGGATGACGCTTCTGTTACCAGTTTACAAGTTACCATTTTTCGCTTTGTGAAACAATTTTTTGTAGGGAATTCTCTTTAATATCCAAAATTTGAATTTCGTAATTTTCATGCCATTTTTTCAGTATATCTTGGCTCCATCCCCCCTTAGAAACAGACTTTTCCGCATGTTAAATCCCATAAAAATTCTAAAAAATCAAATTTTTTTAAATATTAAATTAAATAATTAAATTAAATTTGACCCTGCGATGACCCCCTGGAGTAGTGAAGTAGAGCGTTCCACCATAGAGGAATTGGAGCTAACAATTTCTCTTTTGTTTTCTGTTTTATAATTGGATTCTAAATCAGTAAAATAGTGTGTAGCTGTTGAAGGTAGACACCACAGTTGTAAAAGTACTCGAAAATGATAGAAAAATATTTCTTTATTTGTTTATGAAACAAAACGGTAAGCGCTCCAGACCCTTAAGTAGCCGTTAGGTGATATAAAAAAAGTGCTGAAGGACCTTTTAAACTCTTGTTTCAATCTAGCGCCTAAATAAGTAGGCAGCTAGATGCTAATTATATTTACAGCAAACAATAAAAAACGTTGCATACACGATTGAGCCAAACATACGTTGAACGTAGATTATTGAACGGAATGTTATGTTTACGTTGACAACGGATCAGTCAACTGGACAAATAAGTATAATGGTATTTAGTTCGGTTCAGTTACTAACGCAGTTAACAACAACAACTACTAATTGAAACAAATTCTACAAGACTTGACTTGCAAAAAATTTTGTTGCGAAAACTGGGATAGTAGACAAATAGCAAAACGTAATCATTGACTGCTAGTTTGAGCACACAACAACTTTTGGTTCACGCAAAAGTAGCAGAAGCCGGACAAACGGAATTTCGGTTTTCGGGGTCAACAAAGTGTTTTCATTAATCGAAACTTTTTATTTCATGCAAAATTACAGTCAAGCCAAATGTTGATAGTAAAATTTAGTGCACATTATAGTAAAATTGAAATAAATGTTTCACTACATTATAATTATCACCTACACTTGAATTTGAGAGTTAGTTTTGAAACACTCCCTACTTACTATTAGAAACTATTAGAAAATTTCAATATTAAAGATTGTCTTATCTGTAACAAATTTATTTCAAAAACAAATTTTAAAAGGTGACCCATTCAAGACAGGCAGAGCGTTTGCACACTAGATAATACGGTACTTAATCAAAGCAATTGCACACTTAATGCTCATAGGAGTCAACTCCCAGAATTTTAAGGTTTGCCTCATTCATTAGTTACATCTAAAACTCTGAAGCAAGAAATTTTTTTTGGGAGTTCGGGAGTTTTTTTGAGACAGTGCTAAAAATTTGGAATCTAGCAGACGACTACACTGCAGCTGCCGGGCAATCCATTCCTAACTTTAAATTTCCAAATCATTAGGAAGTACTAGAGGCGTAAGCGTAAAATGTCAGGGTTAAAACGTGGAATTGCTGGTCAACAAAATTGAACACAAAATTACTCAATACAAATTTATTGTCTTGTGTTTAACGAACTGTTGGGTAGCAATCGACAAGACATTTTTTGCATTATTCATCACAAATTGAATGAAAAAAATAAATTTGAGGAGATCAAATCAGAGCCTAGCAACAACGGCGCTGTCTACGACAAATAGACGTTTACAGATTCCGTTTGCTGACGATCATATTAAATTTATTATATTAATAACTGTAGTGAATCAATCGGATAAAAAAAATCTCTGCGTAATTTGTTCCAGAAATGAATGAGAAATGTAGATTTGAAAACGGAGCTATTGATGACGGAGGGACGCTCGGAAATTTCAACTGTTGACGACAGCATGTTTCATACAAATTTCTACTCCACCTAAACTTCTCAATTAGTATATACAAATTTCACAAAACAATTAGCACTACATGTACAAGATTAGGGATAATTCAACAAAAAGTAAAAGATTCAAGTTGCATCTCCTTAACTTATGCAGGCTTATGATTAGCGTTTACTACTTCTACTTAATAAAAGCCATATTTTGTTTTGGCGTCAATTATGAGTAGGTGCGAATTTCAGGGAAAAAAATACACGGACCGTGAAGGCCGCAGGTAAGATTTTTCCAGTCAATGATATCCTCTATAGTGGCAAAGGTGTGAAACTCTCTATTGCCGTCTTTAGTTTTATATGTTGTAGATTGAAAGACTAGCCAAACAAGACAGTATTTAGACAAGGAGTTAGTTTGAATACTACCTCTGAAATTTCGTAGCACAGTAATTATCTCTCATCAATCCTCTATACATAAAAGCCGAAGCGTAAAGTGGGAGAGGATTCGAATTTACATACAGAGAAATAGATACTCATTTATCATCTACTGAAACCTAACGACTACTATCTGTCTCTACTATTTCACCTACTATCAGTACTACTGACAATCGACCTGATTCAAAATCTATTAGAATTTATTAGTATTATGAAGAAATCAGCTAAATAAATTAAGGACAATGTCCATCTCTAATGTTTGGTAATTTTGATAGTCATATAGTTTTCAATTAAAACGTTGAGCTACAGATCCTATATATATAAGCTTTTTTTTTACTTAGTACTTGTACTTCCCTATGTAGTTGGGAGCAGTGTTTACACAAAAACTACATTTACACTCTTCTGCTCTGGACGCGCGTCTGGAACCTAAACCTAGTCGAATGTGTAAAATGGCCGAAAATGGCTTTTCAACATCTAACCTAAATCTAACCTAAACCTAACCTAAAAAACCTAAACATAACGCAACCTAACCCTAATGCAATTTAAACATAACCCAACCATAACCTAAGGCAACTAACCTAAATCTAACCTAATGCGATTTTCGACCATTTTACACTTTCGACCAAATTATCGACTACCGTTTCAAATGCATTTATAATTGTAAAAATATTATGTAGTACAATTTTATTGAAGAGCTCTATTTAACCCATGACTGGCATGTTTGGCTAGTACAATAGGACGTTCAAAATAATCTTGGCAAAAATGAGGAACTCGTCGAAACACCGTTCGACAAATACGAAAGTGATGAATCAACAGACGAATTCGAAGTCGAAGCACCGTTCGTTTATTGTGCAGTCGAAAGACCGTTCAACAACTGTCAGCCTTATGTCATTTACAGTGAAACTCCGGATAATGTACTCGGAACGGTTTTGGAAGTGGAAACCGCCGATGCCGTATTGGCGGAACTTATAGTTCCGGATATTTTGGACACGCCCCAATTCCACGAAATCAACGCTCAAAACCGTGGCAGTGCAGTGCCCTTCTATGAAGGCTGAACTGACAACGGTGTGCCCGCCTACGGTTACGCTTCCTTGCCACGATGCGTCAAATGAACCACGGAAATGGCAGGACAACAAGCGACAGAAAGCGAAGGTGAAATGCAGCATTTGCAGCCTACTGTTTACCGACAAGTGAGTTGTACTAAAAGTGTACATAATTAACTACGATTAAGTTTAGTTAGTTAACTAATTGTAGTTTACGCAAATTAAACTTATTTGTAATTAATAGTTGATTAGTTATTAAGTAAGTAACTCTGTTCTAATTTGTGTTTAAGGTTCACTCTCAAGCGTCAATACACCAGGAAGCACAAGGAGAGCCTCCAGTTACGCTTCCCGTAGGTCTACTCCCTGTAAACCTGCAATACTTGATGTTGGACGAGTTTAAACAAATTGTTTTTTTTTGCTTATTTGTACTAAACAATAAACAAAAATTTCTTTCTGGAAGTTATGTCGAATCCTTCATCATACACTATTTCACAGCAATCAACATTTTTAACCTACTACTCATTCTTATTGAAAAAGGTGAATTTTGAATTTGGCTGCCATTATGAAACTGAAGGTGAACAGTTGAAAAATCAAACTCCGATATTTTTAGGAAATGTAATAGGTTAAAGCGCGAACGTTGCCACAACGAGGTTGTGGGTTCGATTTTTTGCGCAGTCAAACTTTTTTATCGGAATTTTTTACTTTTGAAAATTTTTCGCTATAAACGTTTGAAACGGGATGCAAATATATAGTTAGGATTTTAAATTTCGCTGTGATATAGACCAAAGTCTATATTAAATATTAATACCATAAATTAGGTAGTTAATTAATTGTAGTTAAATCGATTGATTGTAGTTAACTTGTAAGTTGTTAAACAAGTTGTTCATTTAGAATTAAGAATTTTTTTAAGAGAAGAATGCGAGAGAAAGTTTGATTATAATAGAAACTACTGAATCAGAATTTGCCTGAAAGGAAGCTCAACTGATAGCAGAATTAGAATTATGAAGAGTGAGTTCATAATTACTATAGTAACTTGTAAAATCGGACATGAGTGAAAGGGAATTGGTTATTTAAGAAATAG
>JAQFYP010003964.1:0-10258 GCA_034694865.1 Bilobella braunerae
TAACAACAGCGATTATTTCCATTTTATCAAAACATATAAGACACTAGTTAAACAAAAAGTATGGAAATATTTTCGACAAGTAAGCCAAAATGATTTACTTACTTTAAATTGTACTACGAAAATAAGGACCACAAAAACCAAACATTGCAATTATTTTCCTAAGTTAAGTTTTCTAGAATTAAGAATGACCACCATTAAGTTCCGAGACAAATGTTTATACAAGTAGGTAATGGTTACTTTAATAAATTTATATACTTGTTTGCAATAAAAAATGCTTATTAAAAGCCGTTGAAATGAAAAATACATTTTGCTTATAATTGTTTTCTTGTTATTGTATTTAAATTTCCTATATTGAAGTAGAAGTAGGCTTTTTAGAGAAGAGAAAAAAATAATATGTTTTCCGAAGTGGTAGGATTTGTTGGCGTTAACAACAGCGATTATTTGCATTTTATCAAAACATATAAGACACTAGTTAAACAAAAAGTATGGAAATATTTTCGACAAGTAAGCCAAAATAATTTACTTACTTTAAATTGTACTACGAAAATAAGGACCACAAAAACCAAACATTGCAATTATTTTCCTAAGTTAAGTTTTCTAGAATTAAGAATGACCACCATTAAGTTCCGAGACAAATGTTTATACAAGTAGGTAATGGTTACTTTAATAAATTTATATACTTGTTTGCAATAAAAAATGCTTATTAAAAGCCGTTGAAATGAAAAATACATTTTGCTTATAATTGTTTTCTTGTTATTGTATTTAAATTTCCTATATTGAAGTAGAAGTAGGCTTTTTAGAGAAGAGAAAAAATAATATGTTTTCCGAAGTGGTAGGATTTGTTGGCGTTAACAGCAGCGATTATTTGCATTTTATCAAAACATATAAGACACTAGTTAAACAAAAACTATCACATTATTTTTGACAATTAAGCCAAGACAATCTACTTACTTTAAATTGTACTACGAAATCGAGAACCACGAAAACCAAACACTGCAATTATTTCCCAAGGGAGTAATGGAAATTATGCACTAACAAATAAGCTTGAAAATCCCAAACGTATGAATACAAATGTTTTGCGCAATTCTAACATAGTGTAAAAACTCGGCAAAAACACTTAAATTGTATTATTTTTGTAGTGCTTACAGTATATCTACTTTGTAAAAAAAAAGAGGAGTGTTAATTGACATTCCCGCTTAGCGGCTGGTCAACATCTAAGGAAGTTGATAGGGAGGGATCACCAACATACATGTATGCAAATGGGGGTAGCATTCTGTAAAGTCTCGAGGCTACTGGAAAACCTTAGCGGATCATTTCCATATCCTCCGGCTGGGCGGTCTAATCATAAAGATATGGATTAAAACAATTTGCGGCTGATCTCGGATTTGTACCGCTTGGATAAGTTACACTATACAATGGTAACAACAAATAAAATAGTTTTACTGCCAAATGCAAGAAAAACGCAGATCAGAAACATTTTACTTGTAGAAAGTGTTTTAAGAACGCATTACTACTCGTCCATTTTGTCCCCCACAACGTTAATATGCATATTCTTTTTCCCATTACTACCTAAGTTAAGTGAAAATACAGACCTACAACTTGTTTACTTTTAACTGTTCGTGTACGCCGCAAACTATTTTGTGGAGACAAATAACCCAGTTTTACGTTTTCTTACTCGCGATATATAATTTAGTTTTCATTTTAAAGGTTTTAGAAAACGTTCATGAATTAAGACAAGCATACACTGAAACAGAAAATAAAGCAAAAGTTACCACATAAAGTTTAGTTCACTTACTATACGTTCACGTTCACGTTTCTATACAAGAATGTAACATATTTATAAATATACCACAAACTAAAAATCAAACATCTTTTTAAGATGTTTAGGTATTGTAGTTTTGTTATTCGTCTTGATATATACTAATCTCAGGGTTGTCGAATTGTATGTTTCTATGTTTTTAATATCCTGTTTTATTTCTTATAAACCAACGTAAATTTTTTATTAGTATCAGTAGTATTATTTACTGTGAAGTGTGTATGAAGAATTTGTACCCACAAGGGGTTCCAAGAAAGTACGGTGTGGAAAAAATTTGTAAAGAAAATTGCTTAGAAGTGATCGGCAATGGTGTACTACTGTGCGGAAGGCAAAAAGTAAGGTTGGCAGTATTAACCACTGCGCTAGCTAGGGCCTCTTACTAAAGAAGCTCAAACAAAGGCCTTATGCCTTTCCTTCAACTGATTGGTAAAATTTGATGAGATGATAGCAAAGCTGAAGCAATTCGTATAGGAAAAATTTGTTTTCAAGAAATCGTTTCCTCGCTCAATGCTTGAGTACAATTTGTCTTGAAAACCACTACAATGTAGGCTATGTAGCCAATTTTCGAAATGGCATGAGATTACGTATACGTCATTAAACTGTATATAAAGTGGGATGAATACACAGGAAAAAATCTTAATAATTTTGAGAAAGTTAGTATTACCATATTGAAGAAATCAAATTGAGCAAGAATGTACTGCTCTATTAAACTCATTTGCACTTGCCTAGTAATTGGCAGCAGCATCGCGGATCTTGTCCACGACTCAAGTCTAGACCAAGCAATTGTCGACACCATCGCACCAACTATCCCAATTTACCAAAACACCAAAGACTTCAAACTAAAGCAATTTGAGAAAATTCCAGAGGAGTGGGTTATGACGGTACAAAACTATTTGTTTGATTTTTTCTGTGTTATTTATTTCCCAAAGATGCTTACTCTTATGTTCATGTTTGGCACAGCTTTTACAATACTTTGATACATTTGCCATCAACGACGCAATAGGACTAACTTTACCGAAAACACGAAAAATTGGCATTTATTACTTATGCCACTTTCTATTCGATTACAAAATACCTGGATTTGATATAAATCCTATATCCGTTGTAGAGGAAGGCAATATTTTATTTCCAGACGCTAAAAGTAGATCTAATTTAAAAAAAATTAAATTCTCGCAAACAAAGGATGATACGATACAAGCAGATTTAGCAAAAGCTGCACGTAAAGCAGCAGAAGAACGGATAAAAATACATCTCAGTCTTCTGGTAAAATTATGCATATGAAACTCTGATTTAGTACATAATACAAATGGAACCCAAATAAAACATATAGCTAATTTAACGCAAATGTGTTTGGTAGGCTAGTTATGGAATAAAACATGAAATACTAGAGATAGGTGTGGTATACGACACTGCTAAATTAGAAATAATAGAACCAAGAATCGATAGTAAATCTATGTACGGACAAGGTCTGCTGGTACTAAAAATTCCTGACGGTAAGCTACCTAAAGACGCTTCCTCGGACCACAAAACATTACAGTCAATGGAGGCAGTAACTAGCACAAAAACGCCAAATACCGAAGACAATGATATAAACTCAACTGACTCGCCGTCGACTGAGCCGGACATAAAACATCTCTCAAGAAAAGAATCGTCGCACACAACCGGCTCCTTTTTTCAAACACTTTTCAAAAAGCTTAGAAGTGAAAGTGCTTACATGCCTCTTCCGGAGTAGCCCTCATTTCTTGGGGTGCGCAAAGTCAGCATCGTAGACTCGGAACCTCCATTTCAGCACCTCACTCACTTGTAAAACAAATAAAAATTAAGTACCACACCACCTCAAAAAAATTTCAAAAAAAAACTGGTTTTGTTGTTTGACTAAACCGGTGGTGCGGCGGTAAATTTAGCATCTCATTTAATCGCCTCAAATTACATGTCAAAAAGTTTCAAGTTATGCCTCAACTGAGGCGCTGAGGTGTTGACTTGACTTATCACCACCGGAGCGTCAAATTAAAAAAAAACGACCATTGTTGGCTTGCACTATTTCTTAGAAGTAGTAATAAATATTCCGAAAGGTTTAGGAAATCCCCGAATTCGACTAAATAATTGTCTTAGCGAATAATTAAAAGTATACTTATACTTTTATTCATTTCTCATTCATGTGCCTGAAATTCAAAATAATAAATTTCTAATCATTAAAAAATAAATTGTCGCTAAGTGTTTTTTTTGTTACAATTTCGCAAGTTTTTAATATTCTGACGAAAACTACGGCAAAATTTGCATGTTATGTTTAGGTTTTGTTAAAAAAGTGACTAATTCTGAATTTCTTTTCGGGTGTTTTTTTTTAATAAAAGTGTAAATCGCCTATTTTATGTCTTTTCATTTTACCTCAAATATAGCTGTAAACATTAATATGTTTTGACTAATGCAGTGGACACAATTTATTTAACATCAAGTATTCGGCCGAGTTGGTTTAATGGACAAGAGTTTCTTTCTCTCTCTCCACCACTCAACCTGTGAACGTGGGTCCGAACCCCGATCAGCCACAAAAAAAACTTTGCTAGTACTGGTGTTCCACTTAAGAAATAGTCTAGCCTCTGACATTGTGTACGCCCATATCTTGATATTATCGTGATAATGGTGTACAGTCAGCAGATAAAGAAAGGATCGTTTAAGATTTCATGTATGCTCAGTTGCATACATGGTGCTAATGAGCCATTCCGACCATATCCCTAAACACTCTCTTACATGTTGACAAGTCGCAAAACAGGAATATCAAATAACGCTCATCCTTTACATTTTTAACTTTAATTTTGTTTATAGTTTTATTTTTGCTGGGTGGAGTGTCCATAATAAACAAAAAAATGTATCTGCCAATTTAGTAATTTAAAATCCTCCAACTGTGACATACACATTTTAGGCAGTAACAATCGTGTCTTTATGTCAGTTTCCACTGAGGTAACCACTTGGTACAAAACTAACAATATTAATAATAAAAAAATTCCTATTTCCATCATTAATCAAATAAAGCTTTCACACAAAAAGTGCGCTGTGAATATATTGTCACTGTACTGTATTTTTGTTTTGATTTTAAATGTAGTGTTTGTGTTATACAGTTACCTTACCACCGTACTAAAATATGTAGTAACTCGCAAAATCGATTTTGTTAAAAATTCTAATTAATTTTTAGACCGAATTGTAGGTTTTGAAGCCCTAAAGCGAAAACGTATCATGTAAAACTCATCGTCGTCTTTAAATGCAAGAACTAGTTCTAGTTAATAACATTAATAATTAAGTGTTTTCTGTTTTATGAGAAAGTCATATCTATGTTGTAGAAGAACATGATAATTACTAAAACGAAAATAAAACAAACCAACAAGCGTTAATTTTGCACACTAAAATTTACTGTCGTGCAGTTTATGCCTTCAAACGTACAAAATGGTTTTGATGCCATTGCCTCACATTCTTTCTATAGTTTTCTTACTGGTCTTACTTACATTGTTAAAAATCCTACAGTGTGCAACCTTTTTGAAGCTCGAACCAGGAGATATTTAATTTAAAATAATTTTTAGCTCTCCGAACATGCTGCTTTCAAAATTTTGGTTTCAGAAATTTTACTGAGAAATTTTACCTTGGTAACATTTGAGCTGCAAATATTGAAATCTGTCACCAAATGAACAGTTTTGAAAAAAAATCTTAATGTGATAATGAACCATTTTAGACAACTGTATTGAACAGTTTTAATTTTTTTAATAGAGTGAACAGTGTTGGGTAACGAAAAATGAAAAAAGGAGGGACCGGGCTACGATCCAAAGCAAAAGGTAAAGTTGCTCACGTTACCACGAGACCACGGTGCCTCTTATGCCAAGGGACAGAGGCCAAACCAAGACGCTATTGCGCTGCTATCCCACAAAACCACCCGCCTTAACTTCTGGCCTCCAGAAAAGAAGACCAACCAACAACACCTCACGTTAACGGGGCCTGAATTTAACCTAGGGAGTGGGGAATGCTAGCTCTAGCCATAGGGGAATACACAACACAACACTAAGCACTACAAATCTTATATTAGAAACTTCGAAAATAAAAATTCCGAACTCATATCACCATGGAAATAATTTTGTTTGTTTCTCGTACAAAGAATTACAAACTTTTCATTGTGTTTACAGCAGTTTCTGAATTGTGCACTATTGCAATTGTGTTTAACGATTTGTGTTAACATAGCATTTTGACCTTGCACCCACTTAAAATAACCTTTTGACCAAGACACGTGACAAGATGGTCCGATTTTAGAACTCGTAATGTCATATAAATTTCCCTATCTAACAATAAGTCAAAAATTATTTGCTTTGACTTTGGGCCCCGAAGGGGTTGACCCACTTAGCAATTTTAGCTTTCGTATTGTCCAAACGTCATGTGTGGCAAATTTGTACACGCTGTGACATGTGGTTTGTCCGCTAGTTTGTCACAGACAGACGGATAAATACGATGACCACATAATTCCTGGCTCGGGCTAAAACGTAATAACAATATTTTAGTTACATTAATTGTAAGCAGATTAATTGCAATATTGGTTACACAGAAATGATGATTTAAAGCTCACTAAATTTAATTCCTGATTCAATAGTACAAAAAGATTTCAATATACAACAAATACAACATTTGTATACTATATGTACAAGACAGTGCATTTTCATCGATACTGCACTTCATTGTCGTGATGATTTGTTACTGTGAGTACTTTATTACTTAACTAATTTAAAAAATTTCTAGAATTAAGAATAACCACCATTATGTTCCGAAACAAATGTTTATACAAGCAGGTAATGGCTACTTTAATAATTTTATATTTTTTTTTTGCAATAAAAATGCTTAGTAAAAATTGTTGAAATGAAAAACACTTTCAGCTTATAATTGTTTTCTTGTTATTGCATTTGAAATCTCTATATTGAAGTAGAAGTAGGCTTGTAGAGAAGAGGGAAAACAACATTTCCAAAAGCAGTAGGATTTGTAGGCTTTAACAGCTATTTGCAAATTATCAAAACATATTAGACACTAGTTAAACAAAAAGTATTGCAATATTTTTAAAAATTAAGTCAATCTACTTACTTTAAATTGTACGAAGAAATTGAGGACCACAAAAACTAAACGCTGCAATTATTTTCCTAACCTAAGTTTTCTAGAATTGAGAATAACCACCATAAAGTTCCGAAACAAGTGTTTATACCAGCAGGTAATGGTTAGTTTAATAAATTCATTTATTTTTTTTTGCAATAAAAATGCTAATTAAAAACAGTTGAAGTGAAAAACACTTTCAGCTTATAATTGTTTTCTTGTTATTGCATTTGAATTCTCTATGTTGAAATAGAAGTAGGATTGTAGAGAAAAGTGAAAATAGCATTTCCAAATACAGTAGGATTTGAAGGCTTTAACAACAGCTATTATTAAATTATCAAAACATATTAGACACTAGTTAAACAAAAAAATTAACAACTTTGACAATCTCAAACGCATGGATACTAGTAACTTGCAAAATATTAAAGTAGAGGTGTAAAAACTCGGCAAAAACACTTAATTTGTATTGTGTTTGTACTTCTTACAGTATATCTGCTTTGCAAAAAATAGGAGTGTTAATTGACATTCCCGCTTAGCGGCTGATCAACATGTAAGGAAGTTGGTAGGGAGGACTCGTTAACATACATGTATGCAAATGAGGGTAGCCTTCTAGATCATCTCGAGGCTACTGGGGAACCTTATCTGATCATTTCCATGTCTTCTAACAGCCTAATCACAAAGATACCGACAGTCACAAGTACGGAGGCAAGGCAATTCCTTAGAAAATCATAGAACTATTTGTGGCTGATTGCGTATTCGCACCAACGTTCTCAGGTTGTGTAAGACAGACGCTCCGCTCCGACCACTAGACAATTTATGACCAATCTCTGCTTTGGTACGCTACACTACACAATGGTAACACCAAATAACATAATTTTTGTCTTACAACACAATGCAAAAAACGCAGATCCGAAACAATTTGATTGAAGAAATTTAGATAAAAATTAATTACTACACGTCTAATTTGTCGCCTACAACTTTTGTACGCAAAAACTTGTTTCCTTTACTACCTAGTTACACAAAAAGTGTGAAAAATCTGAATTCCAAATGAAAGAGCTAGATGAAATTACAGACCACCAACTTTTTAAGTTTAGCTGTTCTTGTACGATGCAACCTATTCAGTCAGGACAAGAAACCTGTCTTTACATTTTCTTACTCACGATATATACTTTAGTTTTTATTTCAAAGGCTTCAGAAAACTTGTATGAATTAAGGCAAACCTATACGGAAACATAATATATAGCATGTTTTCACACATGAAGTTTAGTTAACTTTCATTACTCCTATACGAGAATGTAACCCCATTATAGATATATCATAAACTTTAAATCCACTCATCATTTTTTAGTATTTACTTATTGCATTATTGTTATATGCTTTAATATATACTCATCGAAGTTTTTTTTGCATAATCCATATTTTTAAAATCTTTAGTATTAGTAGTGCTATTCACTGAACGTGTTCGTAAAGCATTTGAACACACAATGGGTCAAATGGAAGTACGAGGCAAGGATAATTTGAAATAAAATTTGTTGTAGTTTAGCAGTAAGCTGTAAAGTACTAGTAGTTCGTAGTAGTCAAATTTGATGGGAGACTAACAAAGTTAAAGCTAGTTTGTAAAAATGTGATGTCACAAGAACCCTTCCTTGTGTTAAAGAACAATTCGCCTTCACAACCACTACTATGTAGACTTTTTGTCCAATTGTTTGAAATGATATGAGAATACGTGTGTCATTAAGTTGTATATAAAGTGGGATCACTACATAGGAAAAAAATACAATAGATTTGAGTAAGTTGCTATTTTCCATATTAAAAAAATCAAGTTAGGCAAAAATGTTCTGCTTTATTCAACTCATTTGTGCTTGTCTAGTACTTGGCAGAAGCATCGCAGTTCTTGTGCACGACCAAAATCTAGACCAAAGGATTGTCGACAGCGACATCCTCGCACAAGACATCAAAAATTACCAACAGAATGAAAAATTTAAACTAAAGGAATTGGCAAAAATTCCAGATGATTGGGTTAAGATGGTAAAAAACTAGTTGTTTGATTCTTCCTTGTTTTTTATTTTTCAAATATGGTTACACATTTGACACAGCTTTCAGAATACTTTGAAACATTTGCCATCACGGACAAAATGGAACCTAAATTTCCGAAGATGTCGAAATTGCCAAGGGACATTTACCAATTATACCACTTTCTTTTCGATTACACTAAAACTGGATTCAATGCAACATATATTTCGGTTGTAAAGAAAGGCAAAATTGTAACTCCAGGCTCTAAAACTAGAGCTAAATTCAAACAATTAAGATTCTCGCGAACCAAGGATGACACGCTACTAGAAGTTTTTGCAGAAAGTGCGTGCAGAGCAGCAATTGATCTAATAAAAATAAGTCTCGAAAGTCAGGTAAAATTATATATATGTAACTGTGATTTAATAAATAATTTAAATGGAACTTTATTAAAATGTACCTAATTTAACACATTTGTAATTAATAGGGAGTAATTGGAATAAAGCATAAATTACTGGAGATAGGTTTGGTATACGACTCTGATAAATTAGAGATGACAGCGCCAAGAACCGAAGATACTTCGAAGTACGGACAAGGTCTGTTAGTACTAAAGATTCCTGACGGTAAGCAAACTAAAAAGGCTTACCTGGACCCTACGCTAAATATAAAACAAAAAATCCCAAAATCGGCAAATACCGAAGAAAATGAAATAAACGCAGAAACACAGTCGGACACAGAACATCTCCCAAGAAAAGAATCGATGGACATAACTGGCTCTTTCTTTCCAGTACTTTTTGGATACAAAAAGCTTATTAGTGAAAGTACTTCCATGCCTTCTGCGTAGTATCCCTCATTTCTTGCAGTGCATCAAGTCAGCACTTCAGCAGCTTCACCTCGGCACCTCAAATCAGCACCTCCCTCACTTGTAACACTTTGTAGCTAGCACGGTAGCACCTCAGTATTAAAAAAACCGGGTGCTGAGTGGCTAGACTTGACTAACCAGTGGAGAGGCGTCAAGTTGAGCACCTCAATTTACGATATTAAAAAGCGTCCAGTTATTACAACGCTTCAATTGAGACGTTTAGGTGTTCATATGACGTATCACCACAGAAGCGTCAAGTCAGCACCTCAAGTTAAAAAAAAATTAAACACGAGTATTGTAGCCTTATACATTACTGATAAATAGTAATTTTGTGCTGTAAGATTTTGAAAAAAACTCTAAATTTGACCAAACAATTCTCAAAGTAAATAAACCGTGGTAAAACGGTCAACCAGTAGCGGAAGTAGGAATGTTAGAATTAGAAAAATACTAAAATCATTTGA
>JAQFYP010003965.1:0-10257 GCA_034694865.1 Bilobella braunerae
ACTCGGAAATGTTTATATACCTTAGAATACTCATATGTTATAACGTTCGATACATTGGTTGCGATTTTTGAAATTCTAATGTGGCTAACTTCATTTACAATATAGTCAGCGTTGCAATCAATTGCTTTTTTGGCAGTCAAAAGGTTGAGGCTTAAAAGAAAAAAATATTTTCCATTACAAAACGTCAAGCCAGCTAACTAAATTAAATTTCACACATGTTTGTACGAGAAATCAATAACTTCAAAACGTGTCATGATTGTATGATCTTATTTTTAGCATCATATTTTTCAAGCTTTTCGGATTCCTAATGTTAAACATATAATTTAACTGATTAAAAAAATCAAATAAAAATCAGAAATCAAAGTCTTTGAAGTTGAATTTACTCAATATTGGTTTAAGTTTGAAATTTTTGATAAATAAGTAAATGAGACCAATCAATAACTATTAATAAATTACAAAATAATTACTTTTAAATAATTAACGTACGTTATTACGATATGATGTAAACTACGCACAAATGAAATTAAATTGATATATAATAAGTGTATACATTACAAATTAAGAAAAAGTAAATTAAATGGCACTTCAGCAACTCTGCTGAGACAGGGATTCGAATACAAGATCACAAGTTGTCTAGTGGAGATTCACGGAAGCAAATAACCACTAGAACAACAACGCCATTAATTTTTTTTTCAAAAATATTTGAATATCCTATTGATAGCGTTTGCAACATACAAATTTACCCGGTATAACTGATTTCGTACGTTTCCTCGTCCACCAAATATCCAAATTCGTCGCATTGATTCATGGTTAAGGACTTCCTGCTTCTTGGTGACAGTGGTTTTTCTGACACTTTTTCAATTTCATTGGAATTGGAATTCCGAGTGTCTCTTGGAGATATAGATCTTGTAGGTGGTGGACTTTTTCCAATATTTTCAGACTGAGGAACTGATTTTGAAAGTTTTGAATCCAATGCAGTTTTTGCTGGAGGCAAAGTAGGTGAAGTTTCTGAAACATCTTTAGCTTTTTGCGGTTGCAAAATAGGCCTGACTACTGGCAAAGCTACATCAGATCCCGCCAAAACCGCCTGATTTGACTTCTGTTGTGCAGCTTGCTCAGCAGGAGGCGTTTTAGGAAGCGGTTGAAGCGTAGCTGCACTCTTGCGGTATTCAGATGGAAGGAAGACGGCAGTGTGCTTTATCGGTTGTTGTGTAATTCTATACACTTCAAAACCTATACGGCCATGCATATCCTTAACTTTGATTTGAACAGCTTCATATCCTGGTTTGGAGAGTGTAACATCAAATTGAGTAGTTTTGTAGTAATACTTGAAGCGTGCTGGAGGATCTCCCAAAGACGTAAAGCTGAACAAAAAAAAATACGGACATAGTTCATTTTGTTTTAAATACTATATATAATACTCACCAAAACAAACTGCTGTTGTTTGGAATTTCACGCATCAACTCTACAATCACTCGCCATAGCATTAAACCATTTTCACATATAGTCAAAACATGTTCAAGTGGCTCCAAATCTCTTATCTTTTGAACACTGTTCGGTGTCTAAAGCAATTCAAATTGGATAAACATTTTTCAATTTCAGAAAATTGAAAATATTCAAAATTGTGCGGAATTCCGAACTGTAGAAAATGAAAAATTCAGAGTGAGAGTCTCACTTGCTCAAAATAACAATCCACTTCTTGGAATGGTAAGGGGAGAACTCCTGATGTACTTGTACATTTTACTGCGATGCAGTCAGAAAGTAACATCACAATATAATTTCTTTCTTTCTTTGAGAAAAATTTCCAATCTTGAAATCGGCTCGAAGCTTGCATTTAATGTTTCTGAAACAAACGGTAATTCACATTTTGCGATTTAACGCTCATTTAACTATTAGCAGTAAACTTACGGTGATTTGCCACATACAGACAGTTTTGAAATAAAAGTTAGATCCGCATTGTCGCCTTCCAGGTAGAGTATCTGAAACACAATTGAATTTAATTGAGCCTTTGAATATGCTAAAATCGAAAACACTAACCGCTTCATAAGGCACAGAACGAATGAAAGTTGAAACGATGTTGTCCCCAACTGAACTAAAGGTTTCCAATGTAATTTCAGAAAAGGCGTCGTATTTAGCGGATGAGAAATTGCTCAATGTGTAAATTGCACCTTCACTTGGTTCGTGGTCCATTTGGAAACTTATTAAACAAACAAAAATGTAAAATTATGGTGGGCATACCGCAGATTTTCAATTAGATGGCATAGTTTAATATTATATTCAGAGACTCCAACACTGTCCTGCAATTAATGCTTTGTTCTTAATTAAGCATTAAATTGACAAATTTTGTTTGGGACCCAATTTGAATTGTATGCTAAAAACTTATCACCATGCCAACTTTTGCTTTTTACTGGATTTTGTTCTGATCTACATGTTTATGTTTTGCGTGAAGCAATATTTATGTACCATTGTGGAGACTTTAGAATATTGAATAGTCTGAGGAGCTACCAAAGTGGAAAAAGCTGTTAAGAAAAGTTGTATTTGGACCTATTAGGAACTTTACGGTAACTGGGAGTTTCTGCAAGTAAGGAGTATACACCACAATCCGCAGCTCAATAAACAGATTCTAAACCCTAGCATACTCCCCCTAACAAGTAGTTAAAATCTTACATATATTTTCCTGGTGGGGCAACTTGCATGCTTTGAGCGCTTTCAATAATTTTCTGGATTAGTTCCATGTTGTTATCTTTATACACGTTTAGTACTGTTAGGTCCTTTGCAAACACTGGTTGAGATTTCTACATACGTTGACAGGATTTACTGAAACATGTTTAAAGCATTGGGTTTTTTGTTTGCTTAAGCTTACGCTTCGTTCGAACACGAATAATAGGTGGGGAGCCGACTGAAGGGTTATATCATGACACACGTCAACAATCTCCTCTTCTGTGGCAAAATAGTATTGCAAATTTGAAATGCCTTCGAAGTCCTTCGCCACAAGCGTAGTAGTTTCCTCTATGCAGTATTTAGTTTTACTAAAAATTAAATTACAATGAATAATATAAAATAATAATATAAATTGTCACTAGGAATTTAAGCTAGGAATTCAATCCAATTTATATTTGCAAATCATCACCAAACTATATAAAGAAATCATAAAACTTACTTTTCCACCTTCATTCCTATTGCTTTTTCGTCAATTTTCTTCAGAATCCTCTTAATCGAGTTCCAATAAAATATGTCCTATTTTGAAATTTAGAGTAGTTAAACGTAAGTGTTACGCTTGGTCATTTAGCTTTGGTTTGAGTTTTTATTTTAGTTTAAGTAACTAAGCATAGTCGTAAAGCGTAACCAGTAAAAATTCTCACCAAGATGTATCTATACTTGAACTTAAAAATTCCATTAGCGTTGTAGTACATTTCAACAATAGCTCCATCTGAATTTGCATGCCTTGTTACTGTATATAGTCGATTAGGCAAAGCAAATCCAGGAGACAAGAGGAGGCTAAATGTAGTGATTTATTAAAAATGTATTTCTACTAAATCTTAAAATATTGTGTCGATAAATAACAACACAGATATATAAAAATGTATAAATGAAATGAATGAAACGAAATAATGGAAATGAATATGTATTTTCAAGTAAATAACTTTCAATATACATAATTATTTTTACACGATTTATACTTCTATTTCTGGCTTGTATTGAAACATCATTAAAAAAAATTAAGGTAGCGACTGAACAGTGTGACAAAAATCAGAGCGCTAGTTAATTTACCGTGGAAACATTGTTTGCAGAAACAAAAATTCAAATTCAACTAAACTCCATATATTCTTACGTGAACGTTGTAATTCCGTTTATCTCTTCCTTGTTTACCAAGAAGGTCATTTCCATCACAAAATCATGCGTAGAGTTTTCGTAAACATGCATGAACCATACGTTATTACATAATATTGTGTCAACGCACGTGTCCTAATAAGCAATAGTGTTTTCAGATTATTCCAAGTAGTCAATTATTAGAAATTATGAGTAGTTAAGTAGTTATTACACTACGAAGGATTTTGTCGTCATTTTCTGTTTCGGAAAAAAGCTTCATATGCACGACTGAGATTGAGCCATTTAAAGAATATCCTATGTATTCCTCAGGACTTTCTTCAAGTGGCTTATACAAGGCCGGTATCACATGCTTGTTTGAAATGTGGTAACTGTTCATTCTAAAAAAATGGTCCATTTAACTTTTACAATCTAAATCATTTTGCGGCGATGTTAAATGGTATTGTTACTACATTTTTCCCTGTTTAACACAATGTGGTAGAAAGACCCCATCACTTTTTCGTTGCAAACTGGTACATACATCGGGCTGCAGCATTAAAATAAAACAAATTATTATTAAAATTTGAAACGTGTCAAACCAAGGACAATTTTTTAGAATTTCTTAGCTTATTTTACTTAACATTTTTTGTTACTACTACTATTAGGGCGTTAGCATTTTTGAGGTAAACCTAAATCTAAACCTAACCTTAACTAAAAGCAAATTATAGTTAACCTTCTCAAAAATTGCAAGAAAAAGTTTTTTTTTATTTATTTTATTTATTTTTTATTATTGTTTTAGTTTTATTTTGGTAAAAATTACCCGAATTGCGGAGTCAATTATCAGCAGAGATGGAAGAAGGATAAACATCGACGTTTTGCAAATGCTGCACAGTCCTTCAATCTAAATAAAAGTTGTTATATAGTTAAAATTATATTCTTTGTAGCGATTAAAAATTATTTACTAACCAATTTGAAGTGAACCACTATGAAATTGTTCATTTTAGCTGTTTTAAGCTACAGAACACTGGAGGTGGAAAGGTTTGGGTGCAAAATGGTTCTGTGAATGGCTGCGGAGGCTTCCAGTTTTTTAAAAGATAGTTGACAGTAAAATGGAAGAGAACTATTGTCATTTTCTGTGTTTTATTGCAGCGCATTTTGGTGAGGGTTAATTATTAAGCACCTCGGCATCATAAAATCAGCGCCTCAATTGCTGCACTCTCAACATAGCAACTTAATTATAGATTTGTATGGGTATTGCAAAACGTCAAGTCAGCACCAAAGCCTCTTAAAAAATGCTGGTGTCTAAGTTGACGTATCACCACGGGTGCGACAATTCATCACCTCAATTTACACATTAAAAAGCGTCGTCAGCATATCGCCTCAAAAGAATTGCTGAGGTACTGACAAGTACACCGCGCGTCGCGATTCCTTCTGCTCGAACTGAAACTTTGTAAACGCATTAAGCCACTCATAAAATCAATGCTATTTTTTTGGATTCTTGTCAATGGCCATAAATTTTGAAATTAAAAAAAAAACAATTTTGGTGTAACCGGTTCCGGAAATTCTCACGGAAATTAACACGTAATTTTTTAAATTTCACGTGGTTCCCCTTATATCCCTCCCTATATGTCCATTCCATTAAATTGCAATACATACTTTGTCACGTCACCGAAGTTTTGAGAATTCACACCCAGAAATCGTTGTAATGCATCTTTTCGATATGTACATCGGAATTTCGATTTTACTTGTGTTTTCGGCATGCAAATCAAAATCTCGATGTAATGTACATTCAAATTTTAATTTCACTTGAGTTTTTGACATGCACATCGAAATTTCGTTATTCGATTCGATTCGTTTATTTGACATTTAGCAAAGCTATCGTCAACAAGTCGTAGATTAATTAATTTCGTTATGTACATCCATATTTTGATATGCACATCGAAAATTCGATTTCACTCAATTTTTCGACATGCACATTGAAATTTCAGTATGTACATCGAATGTTTGATTTCATCAAGTTTCTGATGACAAATTTGATTTGAGTTTTCAATATGTCCATCGAAAATTCAATTTTTTTTTCTGTCCAATAGATACATCAAAATTTCCAAGTCTATACAGAAAGGTTTATCAGAAATTAGATGTATTTTTGACAATTGAATTGCATCAAAATTTCACTGTGCATGTCAAAAAATTAGTTGCGTTGAACAAATAATAATTTCCATGTACATAATAAAGTTTTGACGTTAGAAATTGTGACGTACTTATCAAAAACTTATGTGGAATCAAAATTTCGATGTACAAATAAAAAACCACGTCCACAGTCTAGCAGAAACCCCTTCGCCTCACTCCCTCGTCAACTCATAGGCCGGTACCATCCTACCCCACTCACTAGCACAAGCAGAAGGATGATGACCAGGCCATATTTTTATTTTTATATACGTAAAAATTTCAAAGAGCATAAAAAAAACTCAAGTAATATCGTAATTCCGATGTACATATCAAATAGGTGCATTACAACGAATTGTGGGTGTGAATTCTCAAAACTAATCAATATGCAACGACCCTAACCGCAAATTTTCGCAGTAAATTGAAAAACATTATGGCTTAATCACCGACAAAATGTTAAACTCATTTTATAAAAATATATTAAAGTTCAAGAAAGGAAAACTTAAAAATCAAAGGAAAATCAATCAGTTTAAAAAAATTATGGCAATTATAAAGTAACATTCACTACTTGTAATTTAATTTTCCAATCTGTTTCTACTGATACGCCATAATTTTAAACTATTATTATCAGTCACACTATACTAAATTTTCTATTTATTAGTCTCCTAATCTTGATAAAATTTTCAAAAGTATGTTTACCTACTTATAGATTAGGCTTTAAACTTCTTCTGTGAAATCAAGTTATTAGACATGTTTCATTGAAACATCAACAAAGTTTTCAATTCGAACTCCAGGCCATCGTGATGTAGGTTTTATTATAATAGCTATTACGTTTTTGAGCCCTGCACCATGGCAAGGCCCAAAAGTGTGGTAAATATAATAAAAAAAAATTCTCAAAACTTTGATGACGTGACGGAGTGTGTATTAAATGGAATGGAAGTATAGGGAAAAGTGACACTTTTGAGATTTTCGAAAGGGGGGACAACGTGAAATTTAAAAAATTACGTGTTAATCTACATAAGGATTTCGAAATTTATGGTCTTTGAGAAAATTCCAAAAGAAAGAGCATTTAGCTTTATGACTGGTTTAATGCGTTTACAAAAATTGAGCTCGATCAGAAGGAATCGTGACGCGTGGTGTTCTTTGTGTAGAATAGCGTCATGTCAGGACCTCAAATTAAAAAAAAGGTAAAGAAGTTTCTTATTTGTGTTTTTGCGATCGAGAACTATTTATTTAACTTTGTTAACCGTATGACAATGTTTGTTTTGTTTAGTTTGCTGAACTTATAGAAATGTAGGTATAATAATTTTACGCCAATGTCTTCAAGTGATGGCTCAATATAAGTAGCATTGATCAGTTCTAGTTACAGGATACGTTAGTACTGTCTTGGATTTATTGAAAAATTTAACTTAATATTAAGCCAAAATAAATTATCAAGTTAACAACACCTGCTTCTTACCAATTATTAAAACCGTTCCGGTTCCACGGGTTTTTGGAGCCGCGGTAGACCGCGCTACGGAAACGGCAAATCCGTAAAAGTTCAGTTAAAAATTAAAGGTGCTGAGTAGCCGAATAGAAGATTTTTAACATCTAATTGAGGTGCTTCAATAAGGTGCCAAACCGGCGCACCAGGTGTGAGGCGTCAAAAACAATACCACAGGTTCCAACTTTTTTTTCGAAATGTTTGAGGTGCTTTGGTGCTGATTTGACGTTTTGTAATACCCTTACATGTAAGTGAGTTGCAGATGTGAGGTGCTGAGTTGATGGTGCTGCGGTGCTGAATTAACGCCCCCTTTTCAAAAGCATAAAAAGGTCATTAAACTCCTCGTATATATGATTGAAACGTTGCCTGAATAGTTTTATTTTATATCTTGTTCAATATCAGAATATATAAAACAAGTAAAATAAACTTGTTTTCAAAGTTGTTTTCAAACTTTTCGATTAATCTTTGTCAAGAACTTCCCAACGTTTTCAATATTATTACAACACTTTTTATAGAAAGATTTATCATTTTTAATTACTCATGGTGCAAGCGTTGCCACTCCATGCTAAAATTTATTTCAATGTAACTGAAAATATGAGCACACACAGATTTTGGGGCTAAAAAATTAGACGTGGCCATTGTCAAGAATGGATCAAAAGAAAATTAATTGCATTCTTACCCAAACAGTTATGGCGTTGGTGATCGAACTATGTCAACCGTAGCCTCATCGCTAGGTACGAACAGCTTTAATTTTACAATTTTTTTTGTTTCAGTTCATGCAGACTTCCTCTCCTCAATGAAAGGTAATTGGCCTACCTACAACACCCTAATATAGTGCAATTTCACTCGTTTTTTTTTTCTAGATTTTTTATTTTAAATTGAAATTGAAATTGTGTGTTGAAGATTACCCGATTTGGAAATAACAGACAATTTTGTTGCAGCAACACTCTGAGGATAACTTTAGTGCTGAGACTGTGAGAATAAACTAATGTTATTGCGGAAATAGCATTCAATTCAGAAGTCTGTTAAAAATCGATCTCTGGAATGGTGTGCTTCGTAAACCGCATGATGTAAAGTGGGGTGTTAGGAACATACTTATACTCACCCCGTAAATGCCCCCTAACTTTTGATTTCATCCTCTGAATTATTTTGCAATTGTCGCTCACAAACCTGTAAAAAAATTCAGATACTGTTTGAGAATCCAACATCAATTTAGACGTTTTATTGAGTGTTATAACCGAATGATATAGCATTGGGCTTTACAATCAAGCATATATGCACCTTTCCACGAAAAATTTAAGCGGTCTACGCGAGGATTTGAATGAAGGTAAAAAACGTAATCATTCAGCTCGTTTTTTTTTTTGCAAAATAGCATAGCTACGCTGCTCAGTTATCATCAGCAATATTATTTCTTTACATGCAGTATTTCAAAATGTTTGCGATTCCTAAAATTAAGCTTTAAGGCATTTTATTTGTACATATGTTACAATAAAATACAAACAACTATACACTTCTTAAGCTTTCTATTACACGTTCTTCGGTTTTTTTTACTTTTAAAGTTAGTTAAAGGCGAAAGTTCACCAATTTTTTTTAATTTTTTATTGACCAAATTTTGATTTTGAGAAAAAAGAGAATTTCTATTAATAATTTTACCACGAAAAATCAGAACAACGAATTATTTTTTGAGGTAATATTAAATTGTTTGGTTTGACTTTATGCTTTTCTTTTGAATAGCTAATTTTTTGCAAAGAAACTCGAAGTTATAGTAAGTAAATCTATACTAAAATACGTAATGCTTCAATAGATAAATTCAGTTTTTGTTGCCGTATACCGTGAGAGAGGAGTGTCTAAATTTGAATCTTTTTAAACATTAAATAAGCGTGTCTGCAAGCCTTATCCAGGAGGCAAAACCTAAATAATAATAATTATATAATTAACTATAATTGTTCGTTTTGTTGTTGATGTAAAGTTTGAAAAATAAAAGTCTAAATGTAATTATATAGTTAGAAAGAAGCTTCAAATTCTCATACAATGTTAGCACTGTTAATTTTTATGATCCATTCAATTCCAAACAATACTAATTCTGCTTTAACGACGAATTGAATAAACAAGCTACAACGCTCAATTTTAAACTAAGCAAAGTATAAATATGGTGGTTTCCCTGATGTAAAGCCTGATTTTTAAAATTAACTTAACTATAAAACATTGGCGCTGTTCACAATTATCTTTCCCCCTCAAGTGCAAAAACTTAAAATTATTAAAATTAGAATTCTCAAAACGTTGTTAGTGAAATTGTAATTAACTAATTAACTTTAGTGATCTAAATACAATGAGTTACATAACTTTGACCTCGACCTGCTGAGCAGCCCAAAGACGTGTACACTTGAAAAGAGATTGGGATTAACTGGACCTCAACGTTACCCGACCTCTGATCGATCAATCGGACACTTGAACTGTGACCTCACCAACCAACTTGCATGTAAACGCTGTGGACAGTGATCTGGACAGTGATCTGTTGACACAAAGGCAGGCAGAGACCCTTGAGTGACATCAATTGACAAGTGTCATTGACACCAGTTGAGATTGACAGTGTCATCGTCATCAATCGACATCGGACATCAAATTAAGAAGCAGCATCATCGCCAACGCCAATTAATGCTGATCAGCTGATCCAAGTAATATGCCAATCGAATCGCTCACTTCACAAACTTCGGGAATCGGGATCAAATCTTGAAGGGCCACAGCACAACAACACTTGGACCGAATACCAAGATTCGCTGCCAGCGGAAGCGATTACTGCA
>JAQFYP010003966.1:0-10256 GCA_034694865.1 Bilobella braunerae
AAAATTTTCATGTAGGGTGGGTGGAAAAAAGGGTTTTTTTCTCATATCGGTTTAACATGGAGATTGTGAGGTTAAACAACGCACCCCCTCACTACTAAAACCTTTCGGAAAAACCACTTCCATTTTGGCGTGAACCCGTGTCCGTCCATTGGCTAGAGCTCAAGGCTCTAACCACTTGGCCTACAAGAGTTGGACAGAAGTTGTTTAATTGAGTTTAAGAAGTCGTAAAATTGAGACTAAAGGCGACGACACTGTAGAAACGGGGTGGAGCAAAAAATAGATTGGGGCTAAAAACTGTCAAACGCAGCGGATTTTTGCAAAGTTCTGGAGGTCATGGTCAAGTTAATACTCCCTGGACTTGTTATTTTTGCGTGAATTCTATTATTGGTAATAGTAAAACAAAATTATGTAATACTACATTTTTTTCTGGCTCTTTGAAATTCGCCGAAGAACTGGTCAGCATGCTTGTTTGTTTTGCTTGAGGCTGAACACCATCGTGCGCATACTGACCAAAGGTCTTCCTCATGAACGCAACTTTCCAGTTTTACACTCACCACTACCACGTCACCGCTATTTTTACTGCACTTGCATCGGGAATCGATCCCGGCACTTACCCAACTTAGATCAAGGTTCCTGACTCTCCCTCTCTCGGTCTACGCACCGTGGGCATTGTATTGTTACCTATTATAAGATACATACATTGCTCTGCATCTCTTGTGATTAGTGTGAATAGTTGATAGGGTTCAAGAATTGTATATTTTTAACACTAATGCTCCGGAAGGGTTATTATCAACGGGCTATTGGGACCATCATTGTGTCAATTATCAGAATTGGCCGCGTGTCCCAAACTCAGTAAAATTAGCATTAGATTCAGTAACGTCCTTGAAAACCTATAACACCTGAACTTAAGTATTTTATCTCATTATTACTGATGTGCGATAATTTACAAAGACTACCTAGAGAAGTTCCAGTTTAAGTGGAAGCTGTAGTATGAGCCTTCAATTGATTTTTTAAGTTAAAATTTTAGCAGTGCTCGAAGCGATTGACTATAATTATTTCTTTCGTATTTAACTAGAATTGCCCCTTTCAATGAGAATGCTTATTTGTCGAAACTGACAGGGGACAACTTTTGTACAGTTTTGTACAGTTTTGTTTTCTTAAACGGAGTTGTTTAAGTAACCATAAAACATAGGAATGACAAGATTAAGTTAAACTTCAAGACTTTAAACCGCATTTATTATTTAAATTATATAAATTATATATTCAAATCTAGAAGCTTGATATTTAAGTTTACATTTTAATTAAAAAAAAAACTACTAAAAAACTAATTCTACTAATAACATGGATAATAAAAGCGCGCTGCGGCGCACTGAAACTACTCTGTTGAAAAAAAACAGACATCTGACGATTTTATTACTCTATTTTTCAACAGAGCAACAAACAAATCCAAAGAGACTAGTTGAAGATGTTTGTGAGAAAAATAAGCAAATCCTACGCTTAACGTTTGCTAAACTTCCTGCCGTACGACTTCATGTGAAATTTAGTTACTTCACCCAAAGTCAGTACTTTGAAACTTTTTCGAACAGACAGACATCTGACGATTTTATCACTCTGCTTTTCAACAGATTAATAACTAAAATTCAAATATTTACCCTTTTTGTAGGTAACAATAGTCTAACAATTAAGGGTGCAATCGAAGGCAAATAATTTTTTTTTATTTCAGTTCTATTCGCCACAATATCTTACATGCGTGCATGTCACTTTAAGCTAAAGCAAATAGTGGCCAAAATTCATCAAAAACTTCAGTTTTGAATATCGGAATGTCTCATTTATTGTTTCAAATTGTTAATTTTTTAACTAATTACGACTAAAGAAAAGAGGCTGCATTTGCATTTGCACATGAATGCGTATCAATAAACGTTTATTCAATTTACGTGAACTTTATTTAATTTAGTTAATTAAAATTAAATGATACTATATATTGCTAGCTGTTCCGTGCTGTACCCCTTCATGGTACCCGCTTTTAAGCAGCTTCTCGCGGTAGCCGACTTCACTATGAGTGACAAACCCCAGAATCTGGAGCAATCGCAGCAATAATGACAGTAACCGTCAGAAGAAATTTTTGTAAAACTTTTTTTCAATATCTAAATTAAAATATCTCCGACAAACCACCAATTGCATTGCTTACTTTATCCGTCCCATTTGTTTTAGTCAATGCATAACAAAATAACA
The DNA here is from genome assembly GCA_034694865.1 of Bilobella braunerae. Classification (NCBI taxonomy): domain Eukaryota; kingdom Metazoa; phylum Arthropoda; class Collembola; order Poduromorpha; family Neanuridae; genus Bilobella; species Bilobella braunerae. The sequence goes on from JAQFYP010003966.1 coordinate 2,233, forward strand.
TTGACATTGACCGCAGCATAGGCACATTGAAATTATAATAAGCCAAAGCATTGTTCTATTTAAATCAAATTATATTATTTAAGTCAACACACTGCGTAATGCAACGTGTACTACTACCACTCTGAGTTTAAGATATCCGCCGATGTATTCAAATTTGGGAACAGTTTATTAAATATAACTTTTGAAAGTGAGTTACATCTAGTCTAATTTACAGTTTGTCAGCTGTACTAGAACTCTTCTTCCTCGTCTTCGGAACCCTCTGAATAATCCAACTCGGGGTCAAAGGTTGTCGTCGACCGTCTGCAAGCAATCATGCAATGGCCTATATCCTTCTTCGCGTTGCTAAACTTATAATGATTCCGGCACATCGGCCAACAGTATTCGCCGAGTGGTTTGTCACAGTCTTCCTCACAAATGTCTCCTTCGCTTTGCCGAAATTGCGTACAATATGATTTGCAATAAGTCTTCCTCCCTTGATTGTATGTAAAGTCCTGCTTAATTTTATCCAAGAGCTTTAGATTTTTTCGAGCTTCTTCAGCTTCTTCCTTGGTACCAGTAAGGTTTCGTCGCTCTAAATCAGCCTTCCAACTTCCAAAACCAAGTTCTCGTATAGCAATGGCTGCATTGGCAATGGAACTTGTTGTATCCGCAACGTCTCTAAGGTTACTAGTAACGCTCTTCCACGCGGCTGCAATAAAATCATTGACAAAGAGGAAATTATGCAAGAAACAGTACGCAAATCTGACTAAAATTTTAATAATAGCCCTAATCCTGCGGAAATTTATATAAAATGAACAGTGCTATTTTCTAATTCTACATTTAAAATCCTCAGTTAACTTTTTCCGATACACTATGAGTACTGGTGCAACGAGAGAGTGGCTTGCCTTTGTGTTGTATCGACAATAAATGTCAAAATGATTTACAAAATGAACTTTGACTAAAGATAAAATATACAAAAAAGTTATTCTTTACAAGCATTTTGCGAAAATTATAGAAAACTTAACACTTCGATTATTTTTTGATATTTCTGTTTGATAATTAGCATAATGCATTAACCCAATTTTTTTAATAGAAAATTTTGGAGTAGAACTATACCGCAAAACCACAGTAACTTACGTTCCTTTATCGGAGTGTCAGGGCTATCGGTGACTGTTTTGGGTTCAAATGTTGTCGCGGGTCTTTTAGTTTTCTTAGGCTTTTTTGTTGTGGAACTTCCACCTCCAGTATTTCGATTTGTGGTGGTTGATCCAGGCCTTACGGTACTTCCTCCAGGCTTCGTTGTGGTGGCTCCACGCTTCGTTGTGGTGGCTCCAGGCTTCGTTGTGCTCGCTGGTGTTGGCTTCGGCGTCGCTTGGGTTGGCTTCGGCGTCGCTGGTGTTGGCTTCGGCGTCGCTGGTGTTGGCCTCGGCGTCGGATTAGCCCCCCGACGATTTCCGGATTCATAATCGTAATGATCATTGCCGCAAACGCAATCGCAAATTCCATTTTCTTCACCCCATGCTAAAATGTCCGGTAGAAAAGAGATAACCACCGTCAAAATCAAAGTAGTGACTTTCATAATTCTTTTCGTAATGTAAAAAACAACAACAAAACTTAGACAACCCTTTAACAGTTCAAAGCCGTTTCAAATTTTGATAGTTTGCTTCGGGTCTTATAGGAATATTTTCCAATGTGTTGGAATGAATAATTAAAATAAAAGCATATTGTTTTTATTGTAACAATTCAAGTTACCAAGTTTAGTTATGACAGCTTTCCAATTCGAAAGTCAATTGTTTCATAGCACAAATTGTCATTGTTAATCAAAAGTAAAGTGCCGAATTGTCTTTCAGTATTGCCCTTGGCGGTTAGAAAGTTTACTTTCACTACTGGTTAATTGATATTTTATGAAATTGAAATAAGCGAATAAATTAAATTATTTAACGTTTTTAAAACGTTGGGCTTAATTTCCGGGTTACTAATTTTTAAGTTTTTTGTCATTATTTTAAAATAAAAGACGCAAAATTTTGTACACTGTTTTTGTAAGCATGCGATTTGTTACGTCATGCAACGGAGATGTATATTACTATTTATAACAGTTGGCGGTGGTTTGTATGTCGTCAGGCATCTAATTTACAAACATATAATCGATTGTTTTCGACAACCAGACACTTTGTAGCCTAATGGTAAGAGTGTTGCTCTGAACTTGAGCATCACGGGGACGAGTCCAGCCACCTTCTGTTTTTCTAACTTTTTTTTTTACAAAAATGTCTTGTGATTGTATGAATGATTTAATTATTAAATCCAATTAATTTTTGAATTTCAATTCTGAAATTCCAGCAACTTAGTTTTAATTAACAATTAACAGAAATTAACTTTATGCGGTGTTTGTTAACAAAAATTGCATCATGCATGTAAACGGAAGTTTATAAGTACGCTGAAGCTAACAGTGTGCTCCAGATTGCTTGAAACAATTCCTGTTTAGTTAGTTCTGATTAGCAGTTAACAACAATTAACAATTGTAGGAATGAATTGTTCATTTGATTTTTAGCGAGCACAAGATCAACATAGCAATTAGTTATTGGATTTTGATAAAAAGGGCAACGGTAGTGTACTCCTGTCTAATGACTGGTTCCTTTGCTAGTTTATGTAAAATCCATAGATCAAAACTATATGAGAGATTAGTAATTTTAAATATGTTTTCTACAGCATTGCTATTTAAACTATCAACTAGCATTTTTAAACTTAAAGAATATATGCTTGCATCAGGTCATGGGTTAACCAAAAATATTGATTGTTAAAGTTGCACTGATAAAATGGGATAATTATCAATGGACTCTTTATTGCCAAATACGGCCACCTATTATGAATTTTGTCCTATGTCATCAATTTAATTCCATTGTGATTTATAGAGATATTACAAAAAAGAAATAGTTTGTTTTTATAAATGTCAAATGTCCCCCTCCCCCCCCCAAAAAAAAATGTTTAAAAAATGTTTAATTGAGTTTAACAATTAAAAAGTTGACTACAAGGGACGACACTGTTGAAACAGTGTGGAGCAAAAAATAGAGTGGGGCTTAAAACTGTCAAACACGGCGGAATTTTGCAAAGTTCTGGAGGTCATGGTTGAGTTAATACTCCCTGAACTTGTCATTTTTGCTTGAATTCTATTATTGGTAATATTAAAACAAAATTATCTAATACTACATTATTTTCTGGCTCTTTGAAATTCGCCTAAGAACTGGTCAACATGCTTGTTTGTTTTGCTTGAGGCTGAACACTATCGTGCGCATACTAATGGGTAGTGGGGAAAAGGGAAAAAAGGGGGGCGCCGGGATTCGATCTCGGCAAAGCAAAAGGTAAGGTTGCTCGTGTTACCACGAGACCACGGTGCCTCTTATACCTAAAGAGGCCAAACCAAGACGCTATTGCTTTGCTATCCCACAATACTGACCAAAAAGTCTTCCTCATGAACGCAACTTTCCAGTTTTACACTCTCCACTACCACGTCACCGCTAGTTTTACTGCACTTGCACCAGGAATCGATACCGGCACTTACCAAACATAGATCAAGGTTCCTAACCCTCCCTCTCTCGGTCTACGCACCGTGGGCATTGTACTGTTTCCTACTATATACAATGCTCTGCACCTCTTCTGATTAGTGTGAATAGTTGATAGGGTTCAAGTAGTGTATATTTTTAACACTAATGCTCCGGAAGCCTCACATGACATTCTACGTTACGATTTTATAATTCAATCTTTTGTGCGCCAATTTTGAAAACAGTTTGTTTGTGAACAACATCAAAAGTGTAAACCTTGCATTTGATTTTGGTGCAAATTGATATCGGCGCAGAAAATTCAAAACTTCCCGAAACATTAATATGGTATTTGATTGGTGGGACTGAAAAATCCTTGACTAAATATTTTTTGTTAAGAGCACTGAATTAACGTTAAACTCATAATCAAAGGATAAATATGATTTATGAAATAACTTGTAATGTACCATTGCAAACGCACGTAACGTAACTAGCGTATTAAACTAATGTAAATAAACTCCAGAACATACCAAAAGACACCGAGTTTTGGGTCTTGGGGTCAGTTAGGGGGTCATCGCACTTTGGGGAAAGAATAAAGGGTCACCTCTGCCTCTGATACATTTATAGCTTCTCATTTCACGCAAAATTAGTAAAAACCGGCACAAAATGGTTTTGAGGGTGATTTGGGGATGATGGCAATGATGAAAAAAGCTTCAGGGGTCGCTTAAGTGATTGATACCTTCATAACTTCCAACTTTATGCAAAATTTGTACAATCCCAAAAATCAGATTGTTTGGATTCGGGGATCCTTTAGGAGGGAACAACACGGGGGTCGGGGGTTATCTAGTTTTGTACACTATAACTACCTTTTCGGTTAAGACAAAACGAGCAACGAAACCAAAAAACCAATTTTTTGGATTCGGCGGCAACTTGTTTAGCAGTTGTTTATTCTTGTCTAGTGATGGCCTCGTTAACAAAATTGTGGACGTTTAAGGCTAAATTCCATGATACTCCCTTCTATTTTTCGTCGCAAATAGGGACAACCATTGACAAAAATACTCATCAGCATAACTTTTAAATTGCACATTTATTCAATAATCCAATAAGTAATCTACTTAGTCCTTAACTTTAAACTCCTTTGTACTTTGACACTTGTATTACTTTACTGCACTCAAAAATTTGCTAACTTTCTTTAACAAGTCGAACTCCATTCTGTAAAACAAATTCTAGATTTGTGGCTCCAAGGGCTTTGTGCCTAAAGGAAAGGATCAAATTAATAAAAAGAAATCCAGTATTTTTGCAGTGAATTAATTGTTTGGTTGAACTCATTTCATCTAACAATAATACCGGTGGGTTACCCCTAAGGTACACGCCTATCCTGACCATAAAAGTATGAGATGTAGATCTATCATAAATATAATAAATTTTGACAAAAAATTATAGACAAACTTGGTCAAAATTAGAGTTTATTTAAATGGTTCTAATCGGTCAGATTACTTCATTCTTATCGATAATGCAAGTATGGTTACAATACATGATTATTAGTACTAAAACATGATGTATCATTGTTGCATACAAATGTAACAAATATTATATTAAATTAATTTTTGAAAATTACATTTTTCATCCAAAAATAATACTATAGTACCCTTTGAATTTTAATTTTCCACGTGTTATTTCTCATAAGAAATCTCTTAATTTACAAAGTTCAAAAAATTAGTTTTTGCCCATTTATGGCATTGGGCCGCTGCCGCTTGTTAGATCTACCTCACTTTTTTTAACGTCAGGAATGGCGTGTACTTTAGGGGTAACCTCCATTGTAAGACCCACCATAAACTACTAATTGTTCAATTAATTAATTTGCTGAAATTATTAATTTAAGCTATTGAATTGAATATTTAATTAATTAACTGATTGATTAAATTATGTTTAATTAAAATAAACAGGGAGGTCACCTACGTCATGAGAGGATTCATAAATTTTTATATTAAGCAAAAGTTGCAAAAACCTGATTCTTATGACGTTTACTGTAAGGCTAATATGAGTTACTATTTCCCAACCGATAAATTTGATATAGGCCATTCGTCATTATGCAAATGATTACAAACCATATTGTGTGCAATCGTTGTCCGTAGTAGAGGTAACCAAATACAACTTCCATTTGACCCTTCGACCCTTTGATGATGGGTAGAAGGGGCTTAAGTTGAAAAAAATTACAATATTTGGAAACAAACAATTTCCGAAACGCGTTGACCGATTTGGGCGAATTTGGTCTTAAAATTGATCATTGGACAAATCCTAAGGTCGCATTTTTAAATTTTGTCGCCAAAGGGACAGGTACGCTTACAAGGATCCGTCGCCCAAAACTCTATCTTGTATGTATTTTAATGGAGGGGTATCACTACCCACACCGCTCAGGCCTCAATCGGGCCCATTGCAGTAAACTCCAGTAGATACACTGCCAATTTAATCCCAATCGTCTCCGCGCCGTTCTTGGATAATCGAAATGTTAAAATCATCACATCGACTCCAGGCGCTTCAACGGGGAGAGATAGGATTCTTCCCTAGGGAACTTTTTGGGTTGACTTACGCCCCCACGCTATCAATATGTGTATACAGACTTCCGGAAGCCAGTGAAGAAGCATTGAAAGCTTAACCAGGCCCCGTAAAACCCTATCTTAAACTCCTAAGAACTTGGTTAATTAAGTTTATGGTGTAAATATGATCTCATTTTCATTTTATGTAAAAATATAAAATTCTAGAAAAAATCCGATTGTTAAGTAGCGTATTAGCTACTTTATCGGAATGTTCTGTCCGTCCGTACGTCCATCCGTCTGTCCGTCCGTCTGGTTGCGCGATAACTCTCGAACGGGTAAACTTTTATCAAATCTGTTTTTAGCTATAGGTAGTAAGGGTCAAGGGTGAGGCCAAACCTTCACTCTCATTTTGACTACCCCCTAAATAACACGCAAATCCGTAAATTTGGATTCATCGGAATTTTGCTAGTCTATACTATAAAATTGTTCGTCTGTCCGTCCGTCTGTCCGTCTGTTTGACATCGATGCCTGCAAAAACCGCTGGAGCTACTGTCGCCATAATTTACACATAAATAGGGTATGCAACTGCGGTGGTTTAGCGGAAAACTCCTGGCAAATATTACTTCCAATTTCTTTATGGTCAATGTCAAAATGCCCAAAATTTAGCGTGTTTTGTCCAATCTCGTAAAGACCGCTGGGGCTAGGGGCGCATTCTTTGGTACTTACATGAGGTTTGAAAAAAAAGTGATTTAGTAAAACTTTAAGTAAAATTTACATCCGGTTTTTTCAGGGTCAACAAGTCAAATGTCAAAATGCCCTAATTCTAACGTCTTTTTTCCAAATCCTGCAAAGACCCCTGAAGCTAGGCGTACAGTATTTTGTACATAAATGTGAGCATTCTAAATTGGATGATTTAGGAATAAACTCCGAGTAAAATTTACTTCCGCTTTTTTAAGGTCAAAGGTAAACGTTCAAAATATCCAAAATTTAACGTGTTTTCTTCAATGCCACAAAAACCGCCGGAGTAACGAGCGGAAAATTGTGCAAATTAGTGAGCATTGGAAATGGTGTAATTTTCTGGTTACATTTTCTTCCGGTTTTTCTTGAGTCAAAAGGTCAAACGTCAAGATGTCCAAATTTTAACGTTTTCTTTTTCAAAAGACTGCAAGGGGCTAGAGGCGCTATAATTGGTGCATAAATGAGGTCTGAAAATGGGGCGGTTTAGGGATAAACTCCGTGCAAAATTTACTTCCGGTGCTTTTTAAAATCTTGCAAATACCGCGGTGGCTAGGGGAGCCGTATTTGGTACATAAATGAGGTATGAAAATTAAGTGGTTTAGGGCCAAACATCGCGTAAAATTTACTTCCGGTTTTTCCAAGGTCAAAGGTCAAATGTCAAAAGACTTATCGAATTTATCGTATTTCATCCAATCCCGCAAAGACCACAGGGGCAACGGGCGTCATGTTTGGTACAACGTGAGGTTTGAAAATTGGGTGTTTTAAAGCCAGACGTCGAGAGTAAAAGGTGGAAATTCAAAATGCCCTAAGTTTAAAGTTTATTATCCAATCCCAGAAAAACCGCTGGTGATACGGGCGCAAAATTGCGTACATAAATAAAATTTGTGATTGGAGTTGTTCAGGGCAAAACTCTCGGTAGAATTTACCTCCGGTTTTTCTGGAATCAAAGGAATAAAGGAATAAAATAAAAATTCTGGAATACATTCTGGAATAAAAATTTCGAAATCCTCACAACTTTACGCGTAATATCTTACCCTACAAAGGCCGCTAGAACTGCAAGAAAATATTTTGCATGCAAATGAAGTTGGTATCTGGGGTGGTCAAACTCAAGGCATAAGGTATTTTTTAAGAAAAAAGGTAATGGAGTACATATGGTCAAATTCGTCCAACTCTTGTAGGCCAAGTGGTTAGAGCCTTGAGCTCTAGCCAATGGACGGGCACGGGTTCGAGTCCCGGT
>JAQFYP010003967.1:0-10254 GCA_034694865.1 Bilobella braunerae
TAACATTGACAGATTATCTTGTGCTAAAAGATACAGATAACAAAGATTTACTACGCTAAACCTCCTCACGTAACAGAGAGAGACAGCGGAGACTTTTTTGCAGCTGTTCGGGGGAGTCGAACCCCAGTTCTCAGGCTGGCTGGTGGAGAAGAACAGACGCTCTGACCACTAAACCAAACTCTTCCGACTTGTGTGGTATAAGTCTCTAAGGCAAAATTGTCAGCCGCATGTTTGTATCTCTCTACTGTTTTCTGTTTTGCATCATTCTGCAAATTTTTAACCTAATTTTTAAGTCCAACCAAATAAGCTTAAATAGTAAAAAAGTTTTCGTGGAAACATAATTATAAAACCAAAGCCTTGCAAATTTAAGTGCACATTTCAAAACAGTTTGTTCGAAATCCGGCTTTTATTTTACAGTAAACGTATTAGACTTTTGTTCAAATTTCAAAACAACTTAGTTGCGGTTTTTTTTGTAGAACAATCCACCGGATTCTAGTAGGTTACCATTTTGAGAAGTAGTCATTTCTAATGGTGGGATGCTCACTGGTAGAAATGTTTTTGTAACCGTAGAAATTTATTCCAATCAAAATTTGAGAACTGTCTCCAGCAGAGGGCGCCAAGTCCGCAAAGAGGGACTCTTCAACGCATTGTAAAATACAAAGGCAATGGACTGAGCTGCAGAAAGAAGTTTTTGAACAAAAGGAACCTCTAAAATAAAAACTTAAAAAAACATGAACATAAGCTTTGCAATCGCTACATATGTTGAACATTTTAGAAAGCTAACCAGGTGTCTCTGGATTTAAGTAGTCGAAGGTCATCATTGAGAAAAAAGTTTCATGTTTCTTCATTCCACCAGGTGGGCTGCGTTTTTTTAAATCTGTTTAAATAACTTTAAACAACTTGTTTATTGTTTATCCAAATTGTATACTGTTTGTGGTGTGGCACAACGAAGGCAGAGGTCAATTCCTTACTCTTCGTTACCTCTCCAATCAATTTCACCAGCTTTCGATGAGGAAGTTTTGCACGGCCACCTAACTGACTCCAAACGTGAAGCACAAATGCCATCGAATCTGTAACTCTAAAACAACAACGTGTAACAATGGTGTTCAAATATTAAATGTTAGTCCAACCCTTGTAGGCCAAGTGGTTAGTGCCTTGAGCTCTAGCCAAAGACGGACACGGGTTCGAGTCCCGGTGTCGCCAATATGGAATTGGTTTTTTCCAAAAGGTTTCCTACTTGTTTTGCCCGAATGGGGTAATGGTGCCCAAAACAGTAGGCACGAGGAGGAAGAGGAGCAAGGCACTTGAGAAGGAGCAGCCGAGCAAAGAGGAGCTCAAGAAGATATCGTGTTCAACAGGCCCACTTTACAATCAGCGATTCAGCGATTTAGCTATTAGCAGCGTCACAAATTTTTACACACATTCAATTCTTTTATATTTATAGTAAACATCCGATCATTCTTTTACAGTTTTGTGCTGTTTCAGCGATCATTGCCTTTGAGAGGGCCAAGATGTCATTTATTTACAACTGTTTCAAAAGAAATTGTTTGAAAAACAAATTGTATTTTCTCTGTAATCTTGACTTCAATTTTATCCAACGCATTTTCACCTCGGCTGCGGAACCCAGTGATGACCCATGTACTTCACGATGGCAACTCTGCAAGAGCTGCGTGAACTCAATACCAATTTGCCATTGGTTAACTTCATTCTAAACACAATAGCATTTACTAAACAAAATTGACTTAATTAGGATTCACAATTTCGATTTCCTAGATTAATCTACGAAAGTAGACACATTCGCAATATATTTAACATCATGTCATGTTAGTTGAAATTTTACAAATTTCTGGCGATGAAGAGAAGTTTTGTTCAAATTGCGTGGTACCTTTACTGAACGTCGAAAATCAGCAGACAAACACGGTCATTCTCAAACTGAAGATTTTCATAAGGTATATGTGAAGCTTTGGTTTTTTGGTTTGGCTAACGAAATAAACAAAATATCCGTGGTTTAAAACCAAAAACCTTGGTTAAAACCGAGAACCCGGTTTTATTGGGTTTTAAGTAGCGGAAGCAGAGCAAAAGCTACTTTATGTTTTTGATTTGTCCGTCCGTCCGTATACCTCGTTTGTTTCGTTTTCTCACTACAATTACTTGTGCTCAAAATTGAAGAAGTTGTTTTGTAGTGGACAAAATAAACATTTGTTCTTCCAGTTCAAAAATTCCACAGCAAAAATTGTTTTCAATTTTAACATTTCTGACGCTAATTGAAAAAAAAATTGGTTTAATTTTTACCTACCCAACGCAAACTTCAAGAAAACTTTTATATTCCCACCGCGAATCCAATGGCAATCGAAGGCTTTGCCCAGCAAAATTTGGTTTTAAAATTACCTGCACCTAAGACTACATGACACAGTACTTTGATACAGACTAGCGGTGCTGCTTTGTAGTTAATTTAATTTTAAAATCAAAACTACTCAAGTAATAAAATATTTGAAAATATTTTAAACGCTACGAGTACCGTAACATTATTTGCTGAGCTTATTTGGCAATTGTGGAAACCCGCTAACAATAAAAATACGATCTATAATACACAAAAATCTTTGGTATGGAAAGAAATAGGCTACGTTCTTCTACTTCACAATTGTATTTTAACAAATTGTGTTCAATTCCCATTCAAATTTTACTAAAACTTTGTTTTCAATTTTTACTTTTCCAACGCGAATTCCAGTAAAAATTGGTTTCAAATACTACAATTTAAGCACGAACTCCACTAAAATTTGTTTTTAATTTTTACATTTGCAACGAAAACTCCACTCAAATGTGTTGTCAATTTCTACATTCTCAACTCGTATGCAAACCAAACCGTGTGTCCAACAAAATCGTGTTTAATACTACCCGCCGTTTATACTACATGACAGGATACTTTGATACAGACTAACGCTTTGTAATTAAATTAATTGTAATTAAACAGAGAATTTTTAGCGCTATTTTTAGTCATGCTGGAACGCTCGACCTCGCGTGTTCAAGAAGTCACCGTAGAATCAAATGTGTGACTAACAGACAAATTGATGCAATAAAGTGGGGTTACTTTAAATCCTCATTTAGGTGACCTATAAGAGTGTGTCAGCCGGACATGTTACCTTGTGAGTATTCTATTAATTTTTATAAATTGTTAACATTATTTTGAAGAAATAATAGGATGTGTGCTAAAATCTAGTGATTAATCCTGCTAAGATGTTTGGTATCGAAAGAAATAGGCTTTGTTCTTCTACTTCACAATTCTCTAATAAGAAATTGTTTTCAGTCTCAACTCAACTTTCACAAAAATTGTTTTCAATTTTTGCATTTCCAACGCGAATTCCAGTTAAAGTTGGTTTCAAATATTTCAATTCAAACACAAACTCCAGTAAAAACTTGTTTTCAAGTTTTACATTTCCAACGAAAACTACACTCAAATTTGTTTTCAATTTTTACATTCCCAACTCGAATCCAATTGACACCAAAGCCTGTGTCCAACAAAATCTTGTTTTAATACTACCTGCCCCTAATACTACTTGACCGAGTACTTTGATACATACTAACGCTTTGTGATTAAATTTATTGTGTTGTTTTATGAAACCAAACTACTAAATGTGTAAAATTATTTGAAAGTTACCAGTACACTAGCACAATATGTTCAGCTTCTTCGGCGGTTGTGGAAACGCTTTAACAATGAAAATACGCTAAACAATACACAAAGGTCATTGTGGTATGGAGATAAAAATGCAGGAAAACGTCGAATGCGTAGGGCTAAATGAGGAGTCGCAAAAACGTGGAATCAAAAAGCGTAGTTGACCAAAAACGTAGTGAACTATCTACACAAATAAGAGTTGAAATTTTGAAAAGTTCAAAACTCAACAATGTTTTAATTGATTCTTAATTACCAATCTTACGTTAACTTGACTTAAATTTTTTTTTATTATTTGAAAATAATTTGTAACTTCTCAACTATACACTTTATGACACATAAAAAGTGAAACAACAAATGGAACCCATTGTTTAAATTGAATTATAGTTTTGGGATGATCTAATTATATTATTGGTTTCTATTTATTAGCAGGTTTAGGTTTGAATAATTATTTTTAAATTTAACAAAATTAATTATTTATATTTATTAGATTTAGGTTTAAGACTTAGAATTATCTATTAGGATAACTTTTTTTGTCTGACAAATTTTCTTATGAGAAGTAACCTAAATGTTGTTGTAAAAGAACAATATGTCAAATTGTTACCGCATGAATTTTCCAATTCTTCTTGAATGCCAGGCAAATTTTTGATTCTACGGTCACCTTTCGGCGGTGACACAATCACAATTTCAATTTTAATATTTTCTACAACTCAAGCCATAGTAAGGACATTTTTTAGAAAAACCATTGCGCAATTGAGACCCTGAGAGAAATTTGTTATAGTGGAACGCTCGACCTCACGTGTCCAAGGTCTCACGGTAGAATCAAATGTGTTTGATTCTAAAATGACTAATTGACGCAGTTAAATGGGATTACTTTAAACCCTCATTTAGGTGACCTTTAAGAATGTGTGAGCCGGACTTGTTACCTTGTCAGTAACCTATAAATTTTGCAAGCTTATTAGCATTATTTTGAAGAAATACTATGATGTGTGCACAAATCTAGTGATTAATCCTGCTAAGATGTTTGGTATCGAAAGAAATAGGCTTCGTTCTTCTACTTCACAATTCTGTAATAAAAAATTGTTTTCAATCCCAACTCAAATTTTACTAAAATTTTGTTTTCAACTTTTACTTTTCCAACGCGAATTCCAGTTTAAATTGGTTTCAAATTATTCAATTCAAACACAAACTAAACTAAAATTTGTTTTCAGTTTTTACATTTCCAACGAAAACTCCACTAAAATTTTGTTTTCAATTTTTACTTTTCCAACGCGAATTCCGGTACAAATTGGCTTCAAATTTTCAATTCAAACAAAACCTACACTAAAATTTGTTGTCAATTTTTACATTCCCAACTCGTATACAAGCCAAAGCCTGTGTCCAACACAGTCTTGTTTTAACACTACCTGCCGTTTATACTACATAACGTGATACAGGTAAAAATAATTTATTATGCTATTCGACATTTGCCTATAGCTAGGTCAACTTGCTTATGCTTGTGCTTGTGAGTAGGGGAGTGTGGTTGCAGCCTGCGAGTTGACTCGGAAGTTCCGAGGAGCCTCTTGCTTAGGCAGAGAGGCAGAACACGGCCCTACGCATATCGGCTCAAGCACATCCTCCACGACCGCAACTGTCGAGGCTTCCACTCACCACTACCATACCACTCATTTTTTTGTGCGTCTGCCGAGATTCGATCTCGGCACCTACCCATGCTAGGACAAGGGTACTAACCCCTCGAACTACGAGCCTAAGGCCACAAGTCGTGCAAATCAAAATTTCAATTTTAAAGTTTTCTCCAACTTAAGCTGTAATGAGGAAATTTTTTAGCAAAACGTTTACACAATTGAGATCCTGAGAGCAATTTGTAGCGCTATTGTTATACATGGTGTAAAACTCGACCTCATGTGTCCAAAGAGTCACTGTAGAATCAAATGTGTAAGTAATAGACACATTTATGCAGTTAAATGGGGTTACTTTAAACTCTCATTTAGGTGACCTTTAAGAATGTGTGAGCCGGACTTGTTAACATGTCAGTAGCCTATTAATTTTGCAAACTTATTAGCATTATTTTGAAGAAATACTATGATGTGTGCTGAAGTCTAGTGATTAATCCCGCTAAGATGTTTGGTATCGGAAGAAATAGACTTCGTTATTATGGGAAGAGGCTGTCTGTCTGTCTGTCTGTCTGTCTGTTTGTCTGTTTGCGCCATAACTCTCGAAACGGATTGACTTTTTGGAAATCTGTTTACGGGAGAGTATTCTAGGGGTCAAGGCTGAGGTCAAATTCGAAGATGGGTCATGGGGGTCTAACCCTTCACCCCCAAAATGACCCCAAAAGTGACCCCCATATGCAAAAAGTCGGTTTTTTCGGTTTCTTGATCGTTTTGTCTTAAACTAAATGTTATTATGGTCTCAATCACCCAGGTGACCCCGATCCCAGTGCCATGGCCCCTTAAGTTACCCCCTCCCCCAAAATAAGAATGCTTTTATCGTAATTATCAGACTTGGATTAACTTTTTATTGCATTTTCAAGATAAATAAACACATTAAACACTTTGTTTTTTTAAAAATAAGTTTTTGTTTTCGGCTTCGTTTTGTTTCCGTTTCCGTTTAGAATTTTCAGATCCGGTTTTGTTTCCGTTACTCGGAATAAAATGGAACGGTACTTCAAAATCCCAAATCCTCTTTTTGAATCTTGAGCTTGACAGGACTATGAAAACATTGCAGACCACGACATCAACCACGCCAAGATTTTTAGATAATGATAATACATATTTTGCAACGTATAAATGACTCTCATCACATGCGTTGCACCACATCGTTAGAAAGTCCCACAAAGAGTATAAAATATCTTTTATTGAGTTTAAAACTCCACAGTTGCCCTGCAAAATTTGAAAAAATTAAAGCACTACGATTTGGTGAGCTTTCTTCTTAACTTTAACAACAAATTTGACTTACGAGTTACGAATAAAAAGAGGATTCAGGTGGAAATAATCCAACTGCAATTCCTAGTTTCTCAAATCCTGGCGGTGTTTTCGATTAGGCTAGGAATTTTGCCTGTTCATGTCCAAAGCCCCGGTAGTCTTAACGTGTTCTGTCACTTTTTTATGAATCCTGATATCTTCCAGGTTTAGTCCAATCCTAATCTAAAAGTATTTCGAAACCTACCCGTGTATCACTCGCCGGAAGTATGATGGTGGAAAAGGGTGCAATTTTTGCCATACATACATGCGTCCATACTTTACTTTTCTTATTTAGCTGAGATGTTAAGATTTGCATTAATGGTGGTAATGCATTTTTTCCGGATTTAAATTTTGATTTCATACAGATCATTTTGTTTGGTTAGATAAAAATTGAGTTGTTTCTAATGAATCCGGTCTTAGTTTTTTTTTGGAATATACCTCAATTGAAGTTTCATTTTTATTGTCATCTATTTCTTCTAGGAAAAATGGGCCCTTTTATTGCCGTCTTGATAATTGTGGCCTCGGCCTTGGAAGCATCAGCAATGTTGAGTGACAGTGAAGTTATCAAACTGTGGGATATCCTACATAAAAGATTTCCAGGAATTGGCGAAATGATAAGCCCCCTTGATACCGACAACGTAAGTTTAAGTGGCATTTTAACTCTCGCTTTACAATCGAACTAATTTTTCTTCTTTCCCAACTGCTTGATTGCGTTTCCTTTGTCAAAATCGTTACGTATTTTCACACAAAAAAAAGTGCAGCAACCTACTTCTAGGCAACCCAAGCCAAAAAAAAACTCAGAATACTTTAGTGTAACAGGTGCTTCAGTGTCCATGGCTATGTCAAATATTAAAATAACATTAGTTATACACACTCAAAATACTGGCGTCATCTTGTGTTAGATATTTGTTATCTTGTGTGGCGGTACTCGCCACTTTACCCCTTCTTTACCCCCCCTCAATGACCCTAACCCTTAATGGACGCTAAGCGTCACTTGTGTCCCAGACCCTGTCACCCCGCGCCGCCCTGTGTCCACTCTTGGGACCAGAGGCAGATGGCCCTTGCCCCTCCCCTTGTCACATTTCCCATGCCGCACAAGAACCATTGCTATTTCCCCGTGTTTGGCCACGAGGAAGAGGACACAAGAAGCAGACACAGCAGAAGACGGGACAATCACTGGCTTCGTCCTCTCTACATCTCCCGTCACCGCCTGGACTTCGCCCTTCGAAGAGCCTTCGGCAGCCGAGTGACCCTTTGACCCTTTACCCCACTTAAGTACCCTCCCTCTAGTTATTGTACAGCTAAGTGCCCTCCTAAAGGGCTCCCGTTTCCAGAAACCACTCCAGAGGACCCCTTAGCCGTACCTTACACTTATTTACAATTATTAATTGGCGATTCTTTTGAGCACTAATAAAAGTGCTCATTTCCCTCCTTCTGTGGCTCATCTCCATTTGTTCATTTATTTTCGTAGCGGTTCACACTACCGCTACACTTGAGAAAGCGGATACTAAAAAGGCAATTAATGACTGAAAGGTTTTTTACATATAGGTTCAGACTCTTGCGAAGGTAAAAGCCGCCGAATTGGGATCGTTCAATGGAGACCCGGATGAAATAAATAAATGGACGGAAGAAGTGTTCCTTCTAGTACCTACCTGCAATACTACAACATCGTCAAGCCTGGAAGGCACATTTACAGATTGCGTAAATTCACTTGAGAAAAACGACGTAAGTAACGTTCACGTTAGTAACATGGACATGGAAAAGTACTTCAATTTTGTTCAAAACAAGCCCGCAAAGTAGCGGAAACCCTTAAACAAACATAGACAAACTCGCCTAAAGGCAGGCGTTTAAGGAACCCATTTCTAGTTTCCAATTACAAAATGGGAAAATGCTTGAAACTTGAATAGAGCCTCTCAATGTTACCATTTTGTTTTAAGATGGTATTGTCTGCTTTAGTTTGTAGCGACTTTGTAAGAAAAAAAAGTTAAAAAAGTTAAAAAAGAAATTTGTAAGAAAAAAGGACGGTTGGTTTTTCAACACAAACCGTTCGAGTTTTTAGCCAAGTTTTCACCAGGAGAATTTGTTATGGTTCGTCAGAAACACCACAAATAAAAAATACTTTCAATAAGAGTATCACTGTTGCGCACGTTTCCGTCGACAACATTGTAGTAAATGTTTAGAACTTTTGAAATATGTAGGGGGAACGTTGGTATCATAATAGTCAAAAAAGGACTATGCTCCCGGGTTGGTTTGGTACCCCAAATGACCACAGGGTCATTTCGGCGGCTTCCAAATTTACCTATTAATAGGGCAACCAGTTTAATAGTAGACAACGGCAATCAGATTCAACAAAATAATAAAACAAATTTAATAAAATAATGTGTCAACAGCCTTGAAAACGTGTATATTTTCAGTTTCAAGGAGTAACTCATGTCGGCATCTCAAGGGTAATTTACGACCTTGATAGCCATAAACGCCTTAGGGACGATGTTGTGCTACAAAAGGATATGATAGTGCAATTCCTAATTGTGCTTGTTAAAGGTAAGTAGTATTAACATAAAAACAAACAAAAATTCAAAATTGCTGTATTTTGAGTAGCAATACTTCCGATGTGGTTATGCAATTTGCACCACAATTATCTCTTTAGTTTGAAGCAAGCAAAAATTGCAAATGTAATGCTTATAATTACAATTAATTAAGCGCCGACGGACAAGGGCGAGGTGTTAGTGCAGGAAGAATTGAAGGAAGAAACGCTTAATTGTAAGTATATTTTACCCTGTTGCATTTTTTTACTACTAATTATTCTTATTCTTAACCAATGCACGTAACAATTTGAGTAACTAATCACAATCTGGTTAATTGTAGTACCGTCTTACCATTTTTTTTTCTTAATTTTTATGGTATTTAACGGTAAAATTGTGAAAATTAAATTCGTGGTAAAAAAATCAATCAAGTGCGAGTGATTACAACTGGGTATAGTAAAAAAAAATGTTTTCCTCAATTATTTTAACCGTAACGTTAAATAACGCCATGTTATTTAATGTTATTTAACGGTAAAAGCTCACCCCATAAATACAAGGTTGTTACTAATCTCAACATAAATATTTAGTCTATGATATTGACTAAATATATTACAGACTATAGTAAATCTTTCATAGTAATTTATCCAAACAAGCCAGTGCTCGCGCAACCGTTCAATGGCAAATAAAATTACTGTTAGAAATTAGAACGGGGCCAAATAAATATACTATTAAATTTCTAGGTATCAGACAGAGAGTTTTGAGTTTGCACAACGAGAAACGTGCCCTTCACGGATCAACGGAACTCAAACCTGATGAGGAGGTAATGCAATTCAACATGTTTTTAGATACCATACCAAAAAAAAATTGCCAGATAAAGATTTATTAAGCACATGCGTTTGGTACTGTGCCAATAAGACTTTCCAAAACTTACTATAATTTATAACTATAATATGGAACAAATTAAGTGATATTGGAATGTACAGGGTGGTTTAGAAGTAGGTCACGCTATTTGAGGACGGATAATTAAAAAAGTTATCGGTCGATTTCTGTTTTCAAGGTTTTAAAATAACCGGAAGTGTCCGGAAGGATGTCCAGAATTTTG
>JAQFYP010003968.1:0-10251 GCA_034694865.1 Bilobella braunerae
AGAATTTGTAGCCCCTAGGATAGTCAGCTGGTGAATAACTATAAGAATACGGTGTGTTAGGATACGTCTCCGGAGCAATACTAACAGTTGCCAGCTTCTTAGTTTTGCTAGCAATTCCATTTGTAAATGGCGTCAATACCATTTGCAATATTCTCAGAGGCCAATTTTCTCCCTTATGTTCTATTTTTGCGTTGCGCAGAAATTTTGGAGAGTCTAACATTAAGTTTAAGCATTGGTCGTTTTTCTTGCTACAGTTGTAAAACTTCCAAGTTACAGAGCATGAATTCAGCGCTCGTTGTGTTTCAAATCGATAGTTGGGCAGCCGTGAACTAGCACTCAACCGAAAACTCAACTCGCATGGTGAGCTGGGTTTGGTAGCCTTTGGTGACGCTAGATCGAATAAAGACTTCGGTATAGAGTCAAAGTAGGGTATGGCATCTTTACCTTTTTTCACTGACCCTTGTAACTTATTTTGACTTGTTTGTACTAAAATGGTTATGTGTCGACCATAACACAATGGTATTTTTGGTAGCCCGTACTTATTCATTGATGGTGTAACACACTCCGTAAACATCCAAAACTGATTTAAATAATCCCATTCGTGGCCGTGTTCAGGTTGATTGGCTGCAAGAACTATGCAACGTTTTGTTTGTGAATAGAACAATTCTCGAAATTTATGTTCTGGAACCTCTTCTGCAACTCTGTTTAATTTACATTTAAGTTTAATTGTGCATTTCATTTGCACCTAAAGGGACCTCGCGTATCGCCGCCATCTTCATATATGTTGTAGATACATCATATTTAAGACTCTTTTTCTAGTGACAGCTGCCACAATCGCGCAATCAAAGAGAAGAGTGAAAATCCAAGTTTTCTCTTTATCAAAAGAAATCAAACTCTAAATTTTGACATCTCTGATGAGGTCACACTCTCCTCTTTGTTTACTCAATGGAGCTTTATATGCAAACTCTAATTCCTCCAGGCTAAATTTTGCAATAGTTCTTAGACATAAACATTAAGACAAGAGTCTTAAACATAACGTATCTACAACATATATGAAAATGGTGACGATCCACGAGGTCCCTTTAGATTACTTCCATTGTAAGGGTTTTACAAATTAAACTTGGATGAATTAATTAATTGGCACTCTAAACAACATCACCCTTTCTTTAGAAGCAAAAGAGCACTTCGATACACAGCTCTTCTTTGCTCAAGTATATAAGTTGGATGCGCAAATTTTAGGAATGGCAAAAAGTTTAATTTTTTTTTCTGTTCCAACTTAATAAGTGGCGCATGTTAGTGTATATTAACTTTCGCTTTAGCATTAACAATGCAAACACTAAAAAAATTGTTGTTGTATCTGAAAAAAAAGACTTTTAATGTTTATGAATATTATAATTATATTTTTGTATTATATTTTAGGTGGTATTACACTTTGATTAGAGTGAAAACATCGAAAATGATTTACCCTGTTATGCTGTAGGAGTAACGACTTAATGGTACACCTGATGCAATTGGAGTGACTGTTACGGCTTTGTTTTCTATCAAAAATATATTACAGTTTTCAAAATTGGTAAATGGATCAAAACTCGAGTGGGATAATATTGATTTAGACGATAAATTGTACAGATTGGCACTTATAATCAAGAGGCACAAGCAAATATTCGACATAACTGTCATTCAAGTATATTACCGTTATTTTTGGATGTTGTAAAAATGTATACTGTGCAATGGCGACATTGTGTAAAGTAGCTCTACTTTATGCGGTACGTCGAAGGTTGAAAAATTGCGTTGTGAGCGCGCTATGCTATAATTATGTACAATTATTTTGTGCACCCCATCTCAGAATGCTGGTTTATGCAATTATTTGTCACGCTTTGAAATAAGAATTTCGACTTCCGTTTTTAGTCATATAAAATTTAGATCTTGTTGTAGAATTTTGCTAATTCTTCGATTTACCAAATGCGCAGTTACTATAGTTGTCAGTATTTTTATTATTTGATGTTAAATATAAGGTTGTATACATTATTATGGTTTCTCAAAAAGTAAAAAAGTTGATTTTGAAATAAACACTTCAATGTAGTTTAAAATTATTATTTACAGCATTCGCTTTATATCAGCATTTGCAAAAAGATAGAGCTATATTTGCCAATTTAATGGCATAAGTAATTCAATTCTTAATACGAAAATTGCTTGCATCCTGTTTTCAAAACAATTTGCTTTGTGCTAACTTGCGTGTGCAGGAACTGTAAAATTTCTGTTTCTGCAAAATATGAACAAATATAAATATTATATTTTTTTCAAACAAAAATTGTGATTATCATTAAAAAATTAATAATAATATTAACTGTAATATTATCAAAACAAATAATACTAGCTGTATTGTGCCGCTTTGCGGCACTCGTTTACTGGCGCCTTTCGCTGTAACAATATTTCCGCCGCCACTATAAGGGAAAGACACCAGAACCTGGAGCTTGCCAAGCCATTGTGACAATAACCGTTAGAATAAAATTGCTTAATGTAATCTAAACTTAGTTTCTATTTTGAGTTTGGTCCTATTTGCTGCAGCTTTCAACCTTCTTTAACTGGAAAATAGGGCACCTGTAGCTTTAATGCATTTAATCTCAGACCCTGGGTCACTACTAACAAGGAGATGGTCAGGCGTGCACAAGAGTTAAAAATTTGAAAATTTGGCTTTTTAATACTGATTAATAAAAAAGATTTTTAAGCGTAGTGGGAATTTTCAATGGCCAAAATTGCATTTTTTTTAAATAAAATTTCAGAAATTCTTCTGTGATTTTACATCTCATTTCTTGTGATTCATGTAGTCCCCTCTTCCTGGTTTTTTTTTTCAATGGCCGCGCTTATTCATATGAATCTTGGTACAAACTGTACGGTACAAACTACAACTGCATGTTCAACTGTATAGTGTCCCCAGATTTGTAGGACAAGCACGGCTATTGAAAAACTAATTTCAGGAAGGGGGACCGCATGAATCACAAGAAATACTGTGCAAGTTCTCATAAGAATTTCAAAAACTTTGCTTCAAAAAATAATTTTTGAAATTTTGGCCATTGAAAATTCCCACTATGCTTAAAAATCCTTTTTATTAATCAGTATTAAAAAGGCAAAATTTCAAAATTTTAACTCTTGTGCACGTCTGACTATCCCCTTGTAAGTATCTACTGCCCGAAGTTTGACAACCCCAGATACCAACCTTATTTACATTAAAAATATTGCGCTTGCAACTGCAGTGGTCTCTGATAAAGTTTTAGGTATTTCGACATTTCACCTTTGACATTAGTAAAACCAAAGTAAATTTCACCCGACATTTAGTTTTAAACCACCTAATTTCCTAACCTCACTTATGTACCAAATATGGCGCCCCAGCGGTCTTTGCGGGATTGGATAAAACACGTAAAATTTAGGGAAATTTGACATCAGTTCTTTGATCCTAGAAAAACCGGAAGTAAACTTTGCTCGGAGTTTTTCCCTATATCGCCCCATTTTCAAACCTCATTTATGTAACAAACAAGGCGCCCTAGCCTACAATAGAAAAATATGTAATGGGGTGTTCTGACAAATGAATTCTTAAAGTTAGTAGCGTAAATGCTAGACTTTATACCTTGAATTTCGGTGTCCTCCAAAGGTCTATTCGCTGCAAACCCAACCTTTGGAGTGTGCTGGACTCATTCCCACGGCCACAATGAGCACTCTTGTAAAATTGATATAAATCAAACCTATAATAACTTTTCCATAACCAAACTACCCACAATTTTAACATTTAAAAAGTTGTTAATATTCATAAATTGTGACTTTTCGCCAGAATCACCTTGGAGGAATGAAGTAAAGACAAACAAATCAGAGACAAAATTATTCAAATCTAATCAAATACTTTTTTTATGCAAATTTGTTAGACGGTAAACCACATAAAAGGAAGATTTAAAAAAAACATTTACAATTTTGGCAATGGTTTTTTAAAATAATATTATACAGTAATATTTAAAACGGCTACCGAGAGGGTGTGTGAAGATAGCACCTGCGCACCGTGAAGTTAGCACCTATCACCTACAAAGCGTAAAGTTAGCACCTACACTCTAACACCTACGTATGCCGGTGTTTTTTTTTTCTTCATAAGACAAACTTTTTTCACAAAGTAGGTGCTGGAGTGTAGGCGCTAACTTCACGCAACACTACTAGAGCGTGAAGTTAGCACCCACTCTCCAGCACCTACACGTACTTTATCATTTAAATGGTCAGAATATTGTAAATCATCGCTTCAAGTGTATCAAGAGCATTGATTTAGTTACTAAATTTTTTAAACTTATTTCAAGCAAAAAATTCTAAGGGAATACGATAATTACGCATTATAAACCGCAGTTAGTGCTCGTCAGATAAATATTGGCCAACTTTTTTGTGATGCTTTTCAACAAGACTTTTTGTGGCATCATGGTGAATAGAGTTGCTATAAACCCTAACACCGCGGCTTTAAACCCAACCGATTTTATTACATATTTTCAAAATATACTTTTTGTAATAAATAAAGACCAGTGTCAGAATAATTCAGTCAATTCCCAAATTGTGCTTTCAACTAGTTAATTATGATTACAGTACATTATTAACAGTTAACAATTAATAAGTTTTGAAAATTGAGTTTTAGATGTACATAAATGTTAAATGACGCAAAAGCAATTCCTAATTTGTTGATTGTGATTAGTAATAACACTAATCACGGTTAGCTGTAATTGTTCAAGGACAGACAATGCTGAGAAGAAAAAATACTATGCCAGAACCAGTATTATTTCACGTTTTGACGTACGCAGAAGATAACTATGACTTTTAATTGGGTTAAAAACAATTCTTAGTTAGTTAGTAATGAGAAAGAGTTAACTTTTGGGATTGAGTTTAATGAAATATGGTTTTTTATGTACACTGAACCTACTTATGACCCTTCAAATTCTACAAAAAAGCACTTATTTCTAATTAGTTTATAGTGATGAACAATTTGAATAAAAAAGCAAATGAATTTTACAGCAACAATATAATTCGAAAATCATGTCTCACATGGAGAATCATAAGGATATATATTTATAGTAAAACTATGTGACCTTCCAATTGTTTTAAAACAATTTATAACCGGTTCGCTGTAATTAATAATTAGCAACAGTTATTAACAACTATTGAATATTTTGTTTACATATATTTCAATTTTTTATTACTTTGGAGATAAAAATGACCCCTATAATAATTCAAACAATAAATCTTAACTTGATTAGTATTTCAAAATGTTGTAGTATTCACTAGTATTATCTCCACAACACGGGATCTTTTCAAATCTTGAACATTTGGAGACAGTGTAAATCAAGGACCAAAATACACAACCACATTGTCTGTACCCTCGTTTTTTTTATTAATTTTGCCACACCACACCTCCACATTTAACTATAAACCTAATCATAAAAATAAATCCCATTGTTTGTTAATTAAGAGTCAAATTTTTTAAACTAGATTTAATTTTAGAATTTAACTGGACTTAAAATTCAAATATAAACCTAACATACATGTAAAACTTAAACAGATTTAAAATTTACACTGATTTCAAGTTAGGTTTAGATTTGTAGACGAAGCGAGCAAACAATCATAATCAAGTGACTAACATAAGTAGTTTGAAATTTGCATTTTAAGCAGCGTACGTGGGCATAAACAACAATTTATAAACTGTTTATGTTTAAGTTAATAGCAGGAATTCTGAGGGTGTCGATATTGAATATTGCTACGCGATTAGGGAAAAATTACTTTAAGAAAGAAGTTTGCTGCTGCCAAACTGAAATCGATAGTACTATTTATGGTGACTTAAATGGGAAATGGTAGCGACAAAATAAAGCTAATATTGGAACGAGGACAATAATCGGCAACTGTTTGGTTTAATTCAACCGTATAAGTCTGAGCGTATCATTCCACCTTGTACTGATTTTTGCTGTTCAATTTTTTGCAAACTTTTTAATACTATACTACTATTGAAAACATTGTGTGCACCAAGTTAGCGCCAAGTGCGCCTCACTTCATAACTTCATTTTTACAGACCAAGATTTAGCGCAGAAGATTTAATTTTATCAACGAGTCTACGCCCCGATAGCACAATTTCAAATTTTACCGAGCATAAGAACCATGCCCGTAAATAATATTGGTGTATGATTCTGCTCAATATTTATAGCAAATAATCAGCCCTCAAGTTTAAATAATAATATAAGCTTGCCATTTATAGAAAGTTTTACTAACTCAAGACATGTAAATGTGTACCAAATTGGACATTATATGAAAGCGCGCGGTGGCCGCATTGAGATTGCATTGGAATATAATAGCATTTGCAAAATTAAATGTGCCGCACTTTCGCTACGTTGGAAAATGCAGATTGAACAATACATGCAAAATGCATTGTAAGGAGTGGCGAAGTCGGCGTGTGCAACTACGGCTACTCTACCTCCGCCTTCAGGTCAACCCGAGGCGGCGTAAACACAAATAACAAATTTCATTTGTAAGTTCCACTTTCGCTTCCAACTGCGTTCTAAAAAAACCCAAGGCGTGCCCAAATCGTGCCCAAGTCGTGCCCAAAGCGTGCCCAAAGCGTGTCCAAGGCGTGTCCAAGGCGTGCCCAAAGTTTGCCCAAAGCGTGTCCAAGGCGTACCCAAGGCGTGCCTAAAGTATGCCCAAGTCGTGCCCAAGGTGTGCCCAAATCGTGCCCAAATCGTTCCCAAGTCGTGCCAAAAGCGTGCCAAAAGCGTGCCCAAGGCGTGGCTAAAAGCAGAATAAGCTCATCCGGCACTTTTTTTTACTTAAAACATGTTTCAAAAATTTAGTAACTAAAGCAATGCTCTTCATACATTTGAAGTAATGATTTACACTGTTCTTACAATTTAAATTCTGAAGTACGAGTAGGTGCTGAAGAGTGGGTGCTAACTTCACGCTCTAGTAGTGTTGCGTGAAGTTAGCACCTACACTCCAGCACCTACTTTGTGAAAAAATTTTGTCTTATGAAAAATAACGCAGTGGCATACGGAGGTGCTGGAGTGTAGGTGCTAACTTCACGCTTTGTATATGATAGGTGCTAAGTTCACGGTGCGCATGTGATATCTTCACGCACCCCTACCGAGATACGAGTGTGTATAATTATCTTCTCTTATTTTTCAAGGTGTTGACAAGACTGAGGATTTAAATTTAAATAGTTAAGCAAAGCAGATATAATATACATGTAAAAGCAAATTTACGTCGATCTCTACCACCGCCATTTTTGTTATTATCCGTCTCCAAATTTTGCAAACGGTAAAACAATTAAATAATGTAAAAAAAAGAGTTTTCTAATTAGGTTAAGCATAGAGACATACTTCGTAGTTTCAAATCTAATGATGTAAAATTTTGGACATAAATGCGTTGATGTTGAAGGAGCCTCATATTTAATAACATCACCTTATAAAACAATTCTTTGTTGGTTACGTTTTTAAGACCAGTTGAATTAGAGAAAAATATTAAAACCAATTAGTGAAGCGTTTTAATTTCAAGTAAAATAACTAAAAACACCAATTTTAATTTGCAATCTGATGTTAGAAAAAAGCGTAACATAGTTATAAGTGTCCTTGTTATACAGTTTTTTGTTTGAGTTAAAATTTTCGATTTGTAGAATAAATTTGACTTGATGGTAAATGATTATCAAAGCGTTTAATTGATAGTTTAATTAATTTTGATTTTTGCTGTTGTGGTACTCCACTTTGCAAAATCAGAATAACAGTTCTATACAATTCTAATATCTTTATGTCTCTCTGTTTTCGAATGCTCAAAAGTATTGTTGTTGATTTCAAGCTTAAATCAAATTAGGAGTCGTATTTTATCCAAAATTTAAAATTGAAACGGGAATGTATACATTGAAACTCATGAGCCAAAGTCGGCCAATTAATTTTTTTTAATTTTTAATTCCAAGGTTGAGTTCAAATTTTACGTTTTGAAGACTCCTTCCGTTCCGTTCAAAATGTTTCCTTATTAGGTTAAGACTTAAGTTAATGACACTAATTTTAAATTGACACAAAAGCTGCATTTGCACTTAGAACTTGACTGAAGTTGAAGCAAAATATAATGCTTTTTATTTCATTTAAAATTCTACTGCATTATCAATGCCTTCATAATTTCTAAATTGTATTGCTATTGTATCTTATTGCAAAAAACAATGTCACAAGCATCCGTGTTGACGGGCCCGTAATATTTTTTTTCCAAACATGGCTTTATGACCCATGATATCATGGTATTTTTTTTTACTTCGCAACGCGTTTAAAACTGTATTCTAATTTTTCTACTCCAGATGAATAGTTTGCGGACAAGATTTTTACAAGATGCTTTACAAGATTTTTCAAGACACAAAACCAATTTGGTGTTTAATGCAATGTTTTATGAATACGACTATGAACTTGGCATTAATACGAATTGAACGTCAAGTACCAAATGGAGCTCCAAAATTTGATAGTTGCAGCCTATTTTTAAAGAACGTTGTGTTGTATTATTTTTAACAAATCAGTTGTCCATCAAGTTTCTCAAATAGATTAAAGGAGTTTTAGTGGGTTTTAGCCTTTGTATATTGTATTATTCATTTGTATATTAAGAGCAAATCTTTTGAACACCGACTAAAGAATCCGAATGACCGATGGTTTCAAATGACCGATGGTTTCAACCAAATTTGGCATTTGTTCTTTAATATATAACTTAAACTTAAGTAAGAGGCACAAGTTTAACAATAGTTTTAGAATAAATGCATGGTGGATCACCATTAATTTGGGAAACATTTCATACTGTTTATGCTAGTAAGCTTTATATTTTAAAAAGAACAAGAGTAAAGCTGGCAATTCTTGGTTGTCCCCTCAAATATTTATGTACATAGTTAAATGCAAAAATACAATACATATATACAATATCATTTACAACCATGTAAACACAGAACAGATGGTTACACAAAGGCAGCCATAGCCATAGCTATATGTTTTGCTACTCTGCTTGAAAATCAATATAACTTTTATTTCCCAAATCAATGTATCAATCAAATAAATAATAATAACTAAATATCATTCATTAATGGATATTTGCCAATAAAATACGATTGCCTAACTTGTTTTCACGTTCAAAAGATTTAAAGAGGACTAAAAGTTTTTTTTTTCTAAATGCAAGTTACACACATCAAAGGGTTCAGCATCTTAATTTAGAATCTTGCCACTGCAATTGACTTGATTTATCTCTTGACCTGCAACTCCACTGCAGATTTCTTTTGTTCAGATTCTATCGATTCTACGGTAAAATTATATGAGTTTAGTAGCACAATAGATTATAGTAACCTCTATGTTATTCAATTGTCAAGTTCTAATCAATACATGATTCTGACCTTTTTTTTACCGAGAGTGAATTTCCAGACGATAACAAAATAGGCATCGACCATATCGTATAACCTCATTTCGTGGAATATTTTTTTTGAATTGTTGTTGCTGCTGCCGAAATTTTCAATTCACTCGCCTGTAAAAAAAAATGTAACTCAGGTTATACGGATACACGTTCTACAATGTGGTTAGACTCACGTCTCCGACTTTCTTCAGAAGTTCTTTTTCAAATTCTTGAATGGCGTTAGCCACCACACCATCCTTCGAATTTTGATTTTTTGGATCTACAATTTGAAAATATTCG
Organism: Bilobella braunerae; assembly: GCA_034694865.1. NCBI lineage: Eukaryota > Metazoa > Arthropoda > Collembola > Poduromorpha > Neanuridae > Bilobella > Bilobella braunerae. The sequence goes on from JAQFYP010003968.1 coordinate 9,709, forward strand.
GCTCCGAAGTCGGTAAAAGTGATTGATGTGTCATCACACTGCTCCTTTTGAGAATTCGCCAAGTAAACGGCTCGTTTGCAACACAACTCCTTTACCTTAACACAACAAAAACATTATTGTCTGAATAACTAATTGACCAACTCAATTGTAAATATTGTTGCGTAGCAAAGATTGTGTGAAATTAACCAAAAAAAAAACAAAGTTCAATGCTAACGAGCCAAAACTTGTATAATGCAAGAGCGGAAGAACTGTTTTCAAGGCAATATTTTAATAAAACAAGCTGCATGTACATAAAAGAATTAGCGTAGTAAAACAGCATTGTGGACATGATGAGTGTTTACAATTACCTCTTCGTTGTAGTCCCACTTTGTTGGCGCCACTTCAAGTTTTGTGCTGACGGCTAAAATTAAAAAAATAGTTTACGCAACGTTGAATTTCAAAAGTTGAATCCTGAATCACATAATATTGTCACGGTACGGAAGTTCGTCAAGTAAATTATACATTTTTATACAAACATAAACTCTGTAATAGTTATATGTTTTG
>JAQFYP010003969.1:0-10250 GCA_034694865.1 Bilobella braunerae
AATCCAATTTAGCGCATAAAGTTACCCTTAAGGGCCTCTTAGGAGTTACGACTTAAACCCAACATCTTCGAAACTAATATTCTTGCGAGAGCCAGCAATGGCACACAACTCTATACGAATTCCAAAAAAAGGCATGCATGGTGCACTTTTGGCATTTTCTTACTACAATCGTGCACCATGCGCCGCTGGTGTGGTACAAATAATGGTAAAATTCCCTAAAAATACTAAGAACTGGAGCAGCACGCTTCCAACTTCAATTTGTCTAATATCCGATATATCCTTGAGAAATGTAAAGCGACCCTCAGGCGCTAAATTAGGCCAAAAAAAAGTAAGCAAGGTCAAGCAAAGTGTGTAAAAGCAAAGAAAGTAAGCAACAGCCAAAATTCTTTTGGTTCACTGGTTCTACCGCTTACTTGTGATTATTATTTAAGCAAATACATTTTTGATTGAGATTTTAGAGCGAACGTTTTTGCCGGCGCAAGTTGCGCCGCTTGCAAAAATCTAAAGAATGCAAATAAAAGCGCCATAAATACATCTTAGCCAATGGAAATCTTGAAATGGGGAGAATTGAGAATTTTTGGCAAGCGAAAGTGACAGAGAAAGCAAACACTTCGTATCATTAGACTTTCTCCAGGATGCTTTCACCAGTATTCCACTGGAAGTGGCTCCGGACGCGTAACAGGTTTCGCGGGAGCAGCGTCGTAATGATGCACTGGGTTTTGAGACTTAGGACTGATACAGCTCTGTTAGAGTAACTAGAAAAGTTGGGAAGTTGCATTCTGAGAATGCGTAGTGGTAACTTCCAACTTCCCGGTCTCTCGAAGTAAAAATGAGGGTGAAAGTAGAGTAAAAATTGGAGTTGCATTTAGTCGCAGGAAGAACCCTTCCGCACTCAGACAGAAATTGATATGGTGAAAGTTGTGTAAATCGTGACCTTCCAAATTTTCGCAAACATATATTGAGTAACTTTTTCCAACATGTTTTTAAAACCAATAGATTGTGACCTAGTGCAAAGAAGACTTCATATCTCATTCAGTGTTCCAAGGTTATAGTTGTGTGTCATCACTACAGAGTGAAAGTTGTGAAGTGAAGGTGTCAGTTTTAGTTTAAAAAAAAATTCAAAATCAAATAAAAAAAGCGGTATTTTGCAACTTTTATAATTTTATAATTCTTGTTTTAAGTCAAATGCTGTGAAAGTCAAAATACAAGGTGAAAGTTATTTTTTTGCTGTCATGATGTTTGCTTCTAAGCTTAGCTTGCCGGTCGATTTAGAAAAGTGATTTTCACTTTTTAGAACAACTTGGTTAGCCCCGTTTTGAAAATGTTGATTTTTCACAAGTATCAAAGGGCGACATCACTTAATGTGATGAAAGTAAATGGTTCATCCTTAATTTTCATTAATTCTCCAGTTTCCTGTTTTCTCTCCGCGATATCTAACTCATTGTTCGTAGTGCTAAATGTCGGGACAGTGTAGTTCTCGCTCACTCACTGATGTAATGAAAGTGTTTCATCACTGTTTTCTTTGCCATCATTATTTTAAAGAAAATAGTAGCGTCTTTGTTTTCTAAAAATTTAGGTACAGTAGAGCGCCTTTTACGTTTAAATTAGATTGCAATGCCATTTCTAACAAATTAAGGGAAAGCCTAATTTCTTTTTTTCCCGAAACAAAACTGAAAATTTTCCTCTTCTTCTCGTCAAAACTTGCGCTGGTTTTTTTTGGTCTGAAATAAGCAATTTTGTGTGAAATAAAACAATTTTGCGAAAACGAATTTTCAAAAAAAAATTAAATTTTCCTTTGTTTTCTTTATCTTCGAAACCTCTTGTCTTTCTAAAGTGAATTTTACTTATAAAAACAGTCGTAACAGTAGGAGAAAGTTGGAAGTAGCAATAAGACCAAATTTGTTCACTTTCCCTTATTTGAATTTATTCTTGGTCCATTTCCATAAGAAAGAGGCATAAAACCCCTGCTCTTGAAACGCTCAGATTTATTACGACCATCTCAGGGACGCACAAAAGAGAAAAAATTTCATTAAATTCTTACAGGCATTCCTGGTTTAAAATTGTCCACATTCGCACTGGACAAAAACTAGAATTTGTATGGAGAAATTTTTTTAAGTTTTTCCAAACCAAATTTTCAAACTGCCTGGAAAAAGTTTTATATGTAAAAAAAAATTAAATATTAAAAAAACAGATAATTTCAAGTAGACAGAAACTTGTAAGCATGTTCCTTTGAAGTCTTGCTTTTTGGAAAAAATCCTTGCAAATTTCACGTTTTCAATTACACAGTTTTATACAAGTTTCATAAAAAGGTGAAATAAAAAGGGCTTCAGCGTGCTTTCTCCTGCACTATGAAACTCTTCATTGCAAACTTTCGTGCTCCAATTAGCAGAGAAGATAGGATAAACAAAAGCTAGTAACAGAGAGTGTATCTCAATTCAGAGCAAACCGCAAATATGCCGTAAAGCAACCACCAAAACCATTATCTCACTTTCACTTCTCAACTTGAACTACTTTTTAACTGCCTTTGGCATTTAAACAACCCGGAAGTGAAAGTAGGAGAAAGCTAGGTTTAGGAATTCCGAACCTGACACCAGACAACTTTACAGTAGGTTTACAAAGGTTAACTTTACAAGAATTGCTCAAATTTTAAAGAAAAGAGAAAGTTAGAAGCAAATAACTTCAAAATATGATGTTCTCCTACCCAAAAAGGAAATGAGCAGAACAACGCATGTTTGGACCACAATGAAATTTAAGTCACTAAAGTGCCTTAGTATTACACTGCTGCATACAAAAGTCGGCCAGAAATTCTACTCTGTTTCACTATAGGGCCTGTTTCTCTACCTAAAGCTAACTATTTTTCAATTTTTGCATAGTCGTTTCATGGATAATTTTGAAAGCCTCTGTACTTGTGGAGTTAGAAAAACATAACGTGAATGGGAATCGTTTGATTAGTTTGCGAGGATTTGAAGGGTAGCTTTTGATGTTGATCCTTGAATTTCTTCCAGTCCACTTCCTTTTCAACCAGAATTGCTCCAGGACTTTGCGAAACGTTTCCTGGAGGCTGGCGGCTTTGCAGCTTGTCTCAACCGCGGCGGATTCACTTTAAGGGCTCTCTTGGTGGGTCCTTAGGATCCCTTATGCCAAGGGTCTGGAAAATTAGATGGGTAGTTGAAGGGCGCTTCTTGAACACATGCTCAAAGGGTTTTCTCCGAATTAAATTTTCCAAGTCATAGATTTCATTTGCACAAACCACAAGGCCACCAAACTCACATTTCATTTCATTTCTGCAATTCCTACAACTTTCTCTTCTATATTTACCCTCAGCATTCTAAAGACATTCTACTCATCACTCTAATTCCCAAACAATTGTGCACCGCTGCAAAAAAAAAAAAAAGAAGGAAAAAATGTTTTTATAAACTATTTTACGTGTTCACATCTCGAAGCATAGAACTCGATTTTGTTATACGACGTTATCCATGAATTGTTTTAATTTTGTAGTTTTAAATTTGACATTTCACTGAAAATTGAATTCCAAAACTCGAGGTCACGTTCCTCAATAGGTTGCAAAGATTCCTGAGAGAAAAACTTTCTCTAACGTAATTTTATATTTTATTATTTGTTTTAAATGTGTTTCAGAAAGTTTTTTTTTGTTGAAAAATAGCTTGTCTCGGCATTATTTTTAACCTAATTTCTCTTTTGTATTATTTTACAGGTGGCCTCTCGAAGTGAAAGTTTGTGGTGAAACAAAAAAATAGCACGTGAAAGTTTGACACAATTCTGCAAATCTCAACTTAACTTTGGAGGTAAATTAAAAATATTATTGCAGTATAATCATATTAATTTGGTTATTTGAAGTACCGTGAGATTTTTTTTACATGAATTCAAGTTGTAGTCACTTCTGCTAAATATAAGCACTTATTTGCATGCGAAAAGTTTCTCAAAGTTTGCGAAAAAGGAAATAGAAAGTTTGTAAAGGACTTGCAACCGATTTGCGAGAGGCGTTAAAGCCTTGAAAATATTTTTCTGTTTTGGCTTTCACTTGACAGGACTAATAAGTAATTTATCCAAGTGGTAATTAAGTGGAGACGAAAAAGAAGTGATTGTTATGAAATAAAATTAAGTTTCTCGTTTCACAAATTTTTTCAACCAATTTCCTTTTTTCATTTGGATCGCAAAAGAATTTTGGCAAAGTTTCAGGTTTTCAGAAATTGCAGAAACCATATGCTTTGTTACATTAACGAAACGAATTTCATCCCTACAAAAGTAGGTGACAGTGACAATATTTTTTGCACAGAAATGATTCGAAAAATGTTTTGTAAATTGGAAAAACTGTAAAGCGTGTTTAAAAGCTTTTGGAATGTTAAAAAACCATTTCATATTTTAAAGCTCTTACTTTGAAAGAAAACAGCAAAATTCTGAGATTTTTAATTACAATTAAAAAAAGAATGAGTACCCTCAGAAAAACTTAGAAAACCTAATTTCACAAAATTGATGCCTATTCTAGCTTTCTAACTTATTTTGAATCAATTGGTGTAAAATAAAACCGAATTGAACCTAATTGATTAAGTATTGGAAAAAATAAACGCGAGGGGCTGAGGGGGTAGCTTGTATTCACTAACGAAATTTGAACCTAATTTGAACAAGTTAAAATTGACTGGTTTTCCGAATGTTTTAAAACGAAATGGCATTATTGTTGAGCGAATTTTTTTGAATTTAAAATTCTGATTTTTTCTACGTGTTTTATGTATGTTGTCCAAACAGTCGCATAATTTTTTTCGGAGCAACAATTTTGTAAAACTTGATTTTCAGTTTCTGTAATAATGATGTTGGAAAATTGATTGTTCAAATTTCGAGTGTGATCTTAGAGGAGCCGATTTTCTAGCAAGAACTTTCAAATTATGCGTATTTAAGAGAGTCCTTTGCTCCTAAGGCCTCTTATGGGCTCACGTTAAGTGGGGCTAAGGTGAAATAATTTCTGATGTGCCGAGGGCCTTTGAAGAAGGTGAAGTAGGCCCTAAAATCAAGAACTTAAGGGATCACGAGGCCCTCGGTAGGGCCGTAGTGCAAAGTTGGCTTGTCTAAAAAACGACTTGAAAAGTGAAAGTGAAGGTTTAGTGACAGCCTAATGGCGTCTTTAGCCGTTCTTCATGTTACGCTGATTGAGCAGAGAATGCTGACAGGTTTTGCATGTTGGGAAGCATGTCGCCGGCGACATAGGACGATGATTTATGTGAATTGGCGACATTTGAACGTTGTCTAAATGCCATCTTGTCAAACATTTCCACTATTGCCTCCCGCCCACCTCTGACATGAAAAAGAAAAAGTTATTCCGGAGTGAAAACGCGCGTGAATGCGTCATTTTTGATACATCATAACCCTATTCACAACGAAATGGCATGTCACTGGGAAGGCTTCTACCTCTCTTCCACGATTAATTAACACGCTTAAGGTGAAGGTCATTGACCTTAAAGGTCAAGGGTCGCGCGTGACCTTTTCTCTGTTCTAAATTGCTTTCAGTGAAGTTTCTTAAGCTTAATTTGGTTTAGGCTTTTAGGCCGTATACTAAACATAGTTAAATTTACTCATATATTAAATCACGCTGGATTTTTAAAAACTACATTAAAATAATTTTAAGCCGGATTTTTAGACTTGAATCACGCTTAGCCTTTTTTTCATAACTATTTGTTTACTTGTTTAAAATTTAATTGTTTACAAAGGGAGTCTCAGACAGATTTACATAATCTATGAGTTTCTGTTTATAAACAAGTGGGTTTAAAGCAGATAATTCATTTTCAAACTTCCCTGATTTGAAGTTTGTGCTCTTGGCTTTGTTTATTGCATTTGTGGGGCCTGGAAAGGGGTCGTAAGATTTAGTGAAAAAAAAAACTCAAGAGCGCTTAAACGCTGTTAATCCGCTCATAGAATCTCTTCGATAGCACGTTAAGGGCTCTGATCTTCGCAGAGTGGAACCAAATGGCCTGTGACAAATGTGAAGAGCTTCAAAAGATATTTTTCCAGCCACTTGTTTAAATAGTTACTTCACCCATTAGCCTAATTTTTCTTCGCTCAAAAACGAGCTAAGAGAGCATAACGACATGGTCTAAAAATTTATGGGCACTAACTGCATGGGTGAATTTTCTGCCTAGCTTGCAAGTTATATGACCTTTCATTTCAATTACAAAATTACGATGCGCTGAAATTGCGCTGCCGCAGCGCTTGAATTTTATCAAGACTTTTATGTGTAACACATTTATGGATGAGCATGAATGCATGTCTCCAGGGGAATTTTTAGCATATGGAAAAATTCTCTTTGTGGGTTACAAAGGAGGATAATTTATTCTTGTAGAAATTTTGTAGACGAGAAAATTTGTGGAAAGGAATTGGAGGAAGCTCATTAATTAGCTGGACGTTTTTTAGAGTCATTCGTGTGTTTTTTTTTTATTGTTTGCGCTATGACTCGATGGAGATAAAACGTAAACAGGAATTTTACGTTCTTGACGTCATTTGGATTAATGTTTCGAACAAAAGAGGTTTTTTCCATCTTCGAGTTGCTAATTGAATGTGATGTGATTACGGAGAAAGCATCAAGGAGAAAGTGAAGTTGGTTCTTCGGTAAATCAACTCATTGCAAATTGTTGGTGAAGAGTTCAAAGATAAGGGAAATTTGAAAGTGAAAGTTAAATTTCTCAAAATTTAAAAATAAATGAAAAATATTCTTTAGAAAAGTGCTCAGGACTTCTTTTTATGAATGCAGAACTTTGTGTTTCTATATTTTTATGGTGCGTCATAGACTAGCCAAACAAGGACAGGGACGGGCCCTTAAGGGTTCCTAAAAGAGTCTGATTCGTAATTTATTCATGAGGCCTCTGGGTCCTTTGGAAAGAGTTTATTTATGTTAATGAGATGGTGAATAGGAGATTGGTGTAAAATATTGAGAGTGGTTGATGATCTCCTTGTGATGAAAGCTGGAGCAGAAAAGATTTCCTGGAGAAAGTTCCTGGAGAAAGTTCCTGGAGAAAAGCTCTGGAGAAGATCAACTTCAACTTTCTCCACTTCCGTATCTGCCCGCAGCGGGAAAGTTAGCATTCAGCACTTCTCCTTTGCGGACAAAAAAGTTCAAAAGACAAAGAGCCGGTGAAGTGCGCCTCTGAACTTATTATTAAAAATTTTCCGGTTAAATAATCAAAGGAAAAGTGAAAGTTGAAACATTAGACAGTAAAAATTTGCTTTCGCTTTATAAAGCGCAGATTTCTCCATATAATTGCCGTTCTAGGACCCACAATGACTTAAAATTATGGTAGCATGTCCATGCAGAGTAAACCGAAACCTGGAACGACCAAAACCGTGAATGAGAACATGGTTTTCTCGGTTTTGGTCATTTCTCGGTTTTTGTTTTCTGGTATTGACATACCAAAATTAGGACTTACATAGTTACTTTTTTTTGTTTAAATTGTTTAAAAAACTTAAATTTTCGATTGTTGAAAGCAACAAATTTTTTCTTAGCTTAGAAAACTTAATGCACAACTAATGATGGAGTCAGAAGTAAATTTAATTTATTTAAAAACAAATTAAACGACATGAACCTCTGCTTGATGTATAGGTTAGAAATTTTAAAAATCGCTCGGTATATTTTTTAGCATCATAGTCAGAGAAAGTGTAGTGAGCTGCCTAAGTATTAAAACGTTGAGGACAAAATGAACAAGAGAAACTTGTCCTTTTCTAGAGGACAATCTATTCGCAAATGTTTTTTTTTTATTTTCATTAATTATGCAGACGGACACAGATGGAGGAACTGCTAACCACTCTCCTGTCTGCGGTTGCATTGAATTCAAGTCCTTTCTCAAGGGCTCATTGAGCCCTGTCTTGGGATGATTGGGACCACTGACCTAGATGTGGGGCCCTTAATTGCCTTCCAAGGGCCTCCCAAGAGGACACTTTTTAATCAATGTGAAACGTTCTGGTGGTGGCGGATGCTTGGCAACTGTTTCTGTCAGGGGAGGATTTTGTCATAAAACTAGGGTCTGAATTTGGCAGTTCTTCGACTCACTTGCTACAATATCGTTTTCGCTGACGCTAGATTTAGAACAGAACTTATTTTTTCAGAATAAGTCCTATCTTTTAGAACAAAACTTACTAGAAAATAGAGAACAAGGTTTTACGATTACTTTGTGAAATACCAACTTTAAAGCTGAGACTTCTTACACTTTCCTTCAGTTTATGTATTTACGGCGTCAAAAGATGAAATTGACGATTTTATTGAAAATTTTTTAGCTAGAATATTTTTAAAATTATCAAAAATGTATTTGATTTAACAAGAATTCAAATAAAAAGTAATGGAGTTGAAGGACTCCACCATCTTTTGGGAGGGCCTCATAAAAGGGTCGAGGTTTTTTAGATTTAGAAAATATTTTTTAAAAGAAAGTCGTATTTCTCTGCTTTAGATTTCTAGAAAATGTGGAAGTATTAAGCCCAGGGTTTTGGGGAGGCTGATGCCCGTAATTGAAAAAATGATGAGGAGAAAGTGAAGGGAGGCCTTGCCTTTTCCAAAATGGATTTGAGTGGGCCCTTGAAGGGGTACTATCAAGGGACCCTTGTATGTTCTCGTTCTTTACGAATCTTCGGTTTTTGTCATTCTTGGTTGTATATTTTCGGTTCTGGCTTCTCGGTTTTTGCATTATCGGTTCTTGTTTTCTCGGTATTGACATGGAACCCTAGGCTCAATAGTTAAGGTTGGAAGGCTTCGTCTAATTTTTTAAAGTTAAAGAGGAGACAAAAGTCTTTTTTTTTTATAATAAATTGTCAACTTTCACCAAAGACGCTAAATTTCATTGATTACAATATGAAATACCAACAACTTTGGTTTTTACAAAAAAACAAAATCGACTTTTTCATTATTATAAATCTCATTAGTTCATCATCATGTCATCTCATTTCAAATTTTCGAATTTCCAAATTTTCTTGATAATTCAAAACATTTCTAAACAACATTTTACCCAAGGGTAAATTTTTATTTAGTCTTGTTATAAAACTTTCTTTCTTTTAAGAAAAGTTTCACTTTGATGACGTGCGAAAAAAAATCTTACTTTTCTTTGTAATATTTTTGTATTTTGTGGCAATGAACTAGATTAATTTTATTCTGCAATTTTTATAGTCCGAATTTTGCTGATTGTTGTTTCACTGAATTTCATCAAATCAAACCTTACTTCTACTAATTTGTATTGGTAGTGGAGGAATTGGGAGGGAAATGGTTTAGAAAGTTGAGTGAATTGAATCTTAATTTAGTGAACAAAAAGCGCCTACTTGTTGATTGAAAATCTTTGATTTAATTAGCCAATGGACTCATTCCTCCAGACTAAGAAAACATTTAAAAAAAGGTTTTCTTAAAACATGTTTGAACACAAAGACGCAGAAAATGGAAAGCGCTGCGTGGAATACACACTAAAATTCTTTTCGGCTTCCGCCCCTCCTTGAGTGGCCGAAACGAGAAGAAAGTCAAGAAGAGAAAGCTTCTGCTCAAGTTCCCTGCCTGTGTATTCCTTTGACATACGTACTTTTAATTGCAGAGTTGCCCCTAAGTTTCACGCAAAAAAAACGTTTCTATTTCGCTTCGACGCAAAAAATTACTTCGATATTGTTAATTTTCACTTAAAAAAAAACTCGAAGTAGATCTGGAAGGGTGTGCTCAGCGTAAAATCAAAATGAAAGCTGGAATTTTGTTTGATTTCAAGTTGAGGGATGTGTGAAAGTGAAACAATAGACTTTTGATGGAGAGCAGGAGAGTGCGGGGTAATGCGGATCAAGAGATTTCTCTTTTTGAAAATAGCGCTTCTTTGTAAAACAGAGATTTGATTGAAGGGTGAACAGGCGGAAATGCGTGAAGGATCAGTATAAGTGAAAGCGTGACGTGTTAAGGCTCCATTAGTCAAAGCATGATTCAGTGATCCTGCAAGACAAATGTAGAAAGTAAAAAGGAACATTTTGACACTCTGAATTCTGCAGGAGCCCTTTACTAACCTTGTCATTGAGTTTGTGACATGGAACGTGACACGCTGGCACGCTCCAAGGTGTCAAAAGTGAAAGTAATCTCGGGATCTTATCCTATCATATTCTGGTTCAAAATGAGCGTTAAATGGATTTTTAGAAAATGAAAACTTTTTTAAACATTTTGAACTGACAAGGGAACTTTTCCTGGTGCCGCGCGTGTTTGGATATGTCACCTATCCTCAACTTTAGTACTAGTTCCCTAACTA
>JAQFYP010003970.1:0-10250 GCA_034694865.1 Bilobella braunerae
TGAACAAGAACTGACCAATCCAATTTTCTACCACAACCAACTCAAAATACCACTGACCTTTCACTCAACTAAAATCTAACAATCATACTACAAAATGAAACGAATTTTCAAATTAGCCCAGAAGAGTCGGTCTCCCATCAAGTGGACGGTAACCCTGTAACTGGTTAGAAAGTGATTTTATCCACCGCAACGTACATTAGCCCACACATTGGAGACCAACACAATCCAGAATAATTCAAAAACCGCTCACCTTGCGCCAATGGAGGATCACCACCAATTGGCTAATCAGGTCAATTTCAATCACTCAACATTCATACAACTTGCATTCTTCCTTATAATTGTTCCCTACTCAACGGAGAAAGCAAGAGAAAGGAGAAAACTCTACAACTTCAAAAAACTATTACCTCTACTCACCAAGAGATGACCTACAAGAAGTGACCCGCCATCTTGAACATCGGTCCGCCGCACAGCTCTCAACGGAGATCTACCCAAGGAACGGACGGAACAGAAACTGGAACTAAATTTATGACCTTTGAACATCGAGTATATGGTTAGTTTAATTACCTAAGTTAAGCCATTTAGTTTGAAAGTGAAAATTTTGAATTTATAAATATTCATAGAACAATTATTTTCTGGACATGCTTTGAACTTAATGCTATTAAGATTTGAAATCTCAGAAAAATTCTAATCACAATGTTTTAAGCATTCATTATATATTATGCAATTAATTTAACTTAAATAATTAATATTTAGAACAAGAAAATGAATTGTATAATTTTTCAAACTTTCAAGCGCATTTTCATTTCCAAAATGTAACTTTCAATTCACTTACATATATCGCCTTTCTCCACTTTCACGGCTGGAATGTAAGTAATTTAATCTAATTAATTAATATTTAAAAAAAAACAGTTGATTTAATTATTATCCTTATCATCTTTCAAGTTAGCTTTTATTTGTACAATGTAACTTTCATTTTCACTTACGTATGAAGCATTAGTACAGCCAATAGTACTTTCTCCACTTTCACTTCTGCAAAATTTGACTCCCGATATCGATGATTCCGTGGTCGTTCCATCAGGGACCTACCAGAAGACCAATGTGACAGCCAAACCTGTGTGCCATCAACAGAACCACCAGCGTAAAAACAATTAAAATTAACATAATGATATTTTTTAACTAAAGCAAACCAATGTTATCTTAAGGTAAGCTAATACTGGACAATGTAGAAGTTAAAAAGTAATTTAGAAATATGACTAAATGAATATGAAATTATATAATGTATTATAACTAATTGCCTTCAATACTCGTAATCTTAAGTTAATATTACACTTTCTCTTATTACTTTCTCTTTTCGCTCTGAACAAAAGTGTTTTTTTATATATAATTTCTGTAACAATTTTACTACATTTATTTACATTTCACTAATTTAATCAAAAGTTCTAGATGAAAGTTGTAAACAGAATAGAAATTTTATCACACCCTGTTTTTAAATTTACCACTTTAAATTGCCTCTGTTAGAAACTAAAATTAGTCTTTAGAGCACTAGCATGAGCATTTTTTTGTTTATTTTTTTTAAAAGTGGGGAGTATGAGGAGTATGAGGAGCATAGCCCCTCATGCACCCCACCCCAAGGCCGATGCACTGAAGGTCAGTGCATCTGCCTGCTTTTCTAAACTAGGTTAAGCACTTTAGTTGGAGATTAGATATCAATAAAGCCATACCTTTAACCCACCAAGTGAGAGGCACGAGCTTTCTTACAGCCGGAAGCTACTTGGCTTCACGCTAGTTGGCGAATTGCAAATGTAACAGCGTGGTCCACTATTTCGATCAAGATGCAGACACTCAAATGATGCATGCCTGTTAGATTTGCAGTGGACGCAGTTCCTAATTGCTGGATTTCTGGAGAAACTCTTTGTTCTGGGCAGTCAGGCCTCAATTGATCAGAAGCATTACACTGATAACACCTTGGTTCTTGTATGTAATTATTTCCACGTCCCTGAAAATTACCCCGATTTCCCTGTCTAGCATTACCTTAAAAACGCGGCGGTACATTCCCTCGCTCGCGATTCTGTCTAGCTGGGCCCTGTACTTTGTCTACACGGGCGGAAGTTGAAATTTTCGTTGGAGCCTCTGAAATAGAGAGAGCAAGCAGACTAGCTGCTGCTTCTTCTAACTCTCTATTGAGCATTATCGTCGTCTTCCTTTTGAAGCTATAATCGATGTTCTTTTTCCTGATCAGCTCAGCAAGCACTTCATTGGAAGTGCTACAACCTTTTTGATGAATTTGCCATACCAATTCAGGGCTTAATCCCTACATCCCTTAAAATGCAAAATTCGCTCTTCTTCCTGGATAACTTCCATGACTAACTTTCAATTGATCAATCAATTTTACTACACTGTAGTAATAGTCTTCCACGGACTCATTTTTAACTTTCTTTCTGGAAGCCAAAGCGTCTTCCAAAGCGTCCTTCGTAAGGCGCGATTTAAATTCACTTTTGAATTGCTTCTTTAAGTCGCACCATGTCATAAGAAGTTGGGTTCCATATGCATTCTTATTAGTGGGATCTTTATTCCACTCATTTTAAATGCCGTAAAACACATCTTGGCTGAACCAACCAAGTAGATACCAAAATGTGCCAATTTTGCAGAATCGTCTCATCTTTGGGATGCTGCGATTGCTTTAAATTTTTCTAGAAAGTTGATAGCCACTGCACCTCGTGTGCCTCGGAATGTGGATTCCCCAGGAGGAAGCCATGCCATAACAGGCGCCGAAGCTTGGGGCGTAGACGAAGTCGCCATTTCTACCTTTTCTACTTCTGGAAAAATTATCTTTTCCAGAGTTTCAACGTTAACTCGGGGCACCTCAAGAAATCTACTCAATTCCTCTTCAGAGGAAGCTACGCTACCTTTTGGCGTAGTTAACCCTTGACCCTTAAACCCTGATGCAACAGATTCACTAGGAGATTTACTTCCACCTAAAGTGCGTGGCAAAACACTAGGCTTTTGCGTCAATGAGTCAGCTTTTGATTCTTGAGCTTCCCGTCCTAACGGAGTAATTCCTACCGCTAAGCGACCTACAATTCCTTCACTAGTTCTTTTTGAACTAACTTCTACTTTTACTGTCTGCGACGATTTGGACTTGCTTTTTTTTCTAGCTTCTTTTTCAACCCTTTCTGTTTCTTCTCGTCCAAATTCCGGTGGTTCGTTTTGCTGTATCTTACTCGCCGTTTGTCGTTCATGGGCCACCTCTGCCCAATTAACTTGATTACTCACGATCTGTGAAGGTAAATAATTTATTTTTAAAAAATTTCATAAAAATTGCAGCAAGCGCTTACAACACGGTACATTTGGTACCCGTTTTTAAATCTTAGAAGTCCTCAAAGGCTCTGCACACGTAATACTAAGAAACTCAAACACTGGAACTCCAGAGGGTTACAAAGAACTGACGAATCTCATAATTTTGTTTTCTTCAAAAATAAATTATCGTATCATTTCGTTTCTAATAGGCTTGGATTGACCTACTTATTAGGTTCAAAATTCTAGGAAAGGTCGTACAATGGTACAGAAATAACGTGCGATTACAATGATAATACGCTGTCAATTCAGGTAAAGGTAGGTCTGTAGGTAAGTCGTCTTATATCTTCTAACATAGGATTTTTTCTAGTGTCAATGGCTATGTTCAAAATTGAAATGGGCTTAGGATGACCGTGATCTAGCATTCCCCCGTAAATATATTTGTAAAACTGGTTATCGTCGAAGAAATATGTGCAAGTAAAACCTTACGACATAATAAGGATTGGCTTGAAATTTTTGAAAATATTCGGCGTTATATATTTTGTCTGAAAGAACAATTTTGTCATTTTCTACTTGATATGGAAAGTTTTGAAAGAAATCGTAGTATTCGTCAAATATTTTCATTCATGCTATAAAATTTAAGTTAAAATTATAACTATAAAATTATATATTATTAAAATTATACCTGGGATTCAATTAGTCGACTCAGCCACCGAGTCCGTTTTGCTTAAGTGAAAATAGCCGCCACTCAACAAACAACAAGAATAGAAACTGGATTTGCAATCCTCGAATCGGCTTGGGATTTAACTTTTGACTGTCTAAGCGGGAGTCACGCTCCTTTTGCATCAAGTGGGTGAAGCTTATGTTACGCTTACGGCCATACAGACTGTACAAAAAAATATATCATTAAACCCTAATTAAAGTTGTTTCCTCCAAACCTAACTATTTTGCAAATTGAAAGCGGTACCAGCATTAATTTGCGCCGTGAAATCAAAGGTCATCTAACTTGAATTACCTTAAACCAAACTTTTTAATTATGCATTAAAGATTTAATACCGGCGGAGTCTCGCCGTCTCCTCTCTAACCGTGACTTAAGCTAGTGCAACAGAAAAAATCGATCCCTCCCTATTTCCAAGGTTTCAGCAGGGGCCCAGTCTGCTTTTCATTCCAATTTGGATTGTTTTAAGATATAGCTGCCTCCCCAGCAATTACTAACTCGTTAAGTGTGTGCTTAACGTTGTCTAAGCGTGCTCGCGCTCAGATCTCAGCGTGCAAGGAATTTGATCATCCTTAACAACTCAAATCCTCATCTTCTGCCAAGAAAAATTTAAATACTTAAATGACCACTCCGCATTACTTAAGGGAGCCTTTTTAAGGTAATAAAACTTTGTTTGGCTGCCAAACGTAACTTTCCTTTTTCGACTTACAAAGTAACCTTTTGTGCTGATGGTCGAGTTGAGATTAGTGACCTATATGGTGACTTAGAGTAACCACTTCTAACATGGTTACCACTTGAATTCGTCTGATAGTCACATATTTGACCTTGGGATAACCTCTGGAAGTAGAGAAGTAAAGCGTTTCGCCATAGAGGAATTGGAGCTAAAAGTTTCTCTCAATCTCAGCTCGACCATCAGCACAAAAGGTTACCTTGTTAGAAGTATCCAAGTTATAGCCTACCTCTAATTAATTAATACCGTTAGGTAGGTTAGTTCCTAGCCTAAATTAAGCATAGTCTTTCTATCAAATGAAATCCGCATCACCGATTTTTGATGCTGATAATTTATTAAACAAGTAAAATAAGGAAGAAAATATTGCCATGGAGAAAGTCTATGGAATTCAAAGTGCTTAATTTTTTTCAAAATTAATCAAAATCAAAGAAATTAAAAATTTGAAAGAAAAAGTGTGAGAAAATGAAAGCTTGACGAAGAAATAATTTGCTTTAAAATTAAGTAATTCAAATGTACGACTTCATTAATTTCTTTAAAATGGTCATTGTTGAAAAGTTTAGGCAAATGGGTTGATTAAACAGTATTCTAATTTGAAACGGCAGGAATATGGCTTAAAATTTCATAAATTATGAATTTCGCTTTTGTTTAATTTAAATTAATTTGGCTTTAAAATTATTGTAAAAATATTTAGCGTTGCGTTTAGCAACAATGAAGATAACAATGCAAAAACATACGTAAGTTGGATTCAAATTTTTAGAGTGCGTTAATTTTTTTTAGGAAATGTTTTTTGAAATTGATTTTAATGCAAAACATTGGCAAATTAACCATAAATTGCTTGCTTTCAAAAATACGATGTATTCGAAGTCTCTTAATTTCCAAAATTGAAATTTCGACTTTTAAATGTTTAGGAATTGAAATACGGTTTGTTTGTCTAAATTTACGTTTGTTTTAAATTATTGTATTTTTTCTCCCAAAAACAAGTACCCTAAGGATTTCACACGAAATTCGTATTTCTCTAAGTTTCATTCATTCCTAATCTATTTTCAATTTATTGATTTACAATATTTTTAATTATTGATTAATTTTGATTTACACCTAAATTTCTCAGGTGTATCAAATGGCTGGGTTATGTAAAATTTTATGTTCTGAACAATCAGGCCGCCAATGATTAGAGGTATTGCACTGGTATCACCTAGGACCCTGCCTTAAATTTGTAAATCGTAATTTTTCTTCGACTTTTAAAATGCGGCGGTGAAGTATCCCGCATGCGGTTCCCTCTAGCTGGGCCCTGTTTGTTATCTACACGTAAGTTAGCAATTCTTCTAGGAGCTTCAGAAATCGATAGGGCATGCAGAGTAGCCGCTGCTTCTTCCAATTCTCTATTAAGCATCATTGTTGTTTTCTTTTAACTGTAACCGAAGTTTTTTTTCCTAATTAACTCCTCAAGCATTACGTTGGGAGTTTTCCAAACTTTCTGATAAATTTGCCAAGCAAATTCAGGATGTAGTCCCTTAAGGAAATACATTAAGCGCTTTTCCTCTGGAATTTCCGAACCTTGACTAAACTCAAGCGCATGAATTAATTTTACTACACTACTGTAGTAGAATCTTCAACAGACTTTTTACGTTCTTTCTGGAAGCTTAAGTGTCTTCCAAAGCGTTTTTTGTAAAGTGCAATTTGAATTCAATTTTAAATTGTTTCTATCGTTACATTGCAATGACACTCCTTTCGTCATTGTTAATAGTTGTCTTTATATGGTTAACTCATTCTTAAATGCACCGAACCACATCTTGGCTGAACCAAAAAAAAAAACAATTAAAAATACGTCAATTTAGTAAAATCATCCCACCTTTTGGTGGCTTCGATCGCTTTAAACTTTTCAAGAAAAATCGTTAGCTACTGCACTTCGAGGGAATTTCAACATCAAGGCGGCAACCAAATGGCAAGTTGGCAAGGTTATATCTATAAAATTTTAAAGGCTAAGAATGCACCCCGTATCTCCACTTTGTTCTCATACTTGCGCAATTATCTTACAGAGGAAGCTTTTACATAAAGTATTTAACCGGTCTCGGCTTTTTATTGTGTGTAATGGACCTTATATTTTAGTATTTGGATTCTACATATTTATAGTAAACATAGCAAATAACAAAATTTTCATGAGAGGGGAAACCTAACTTAAAATTCAATGTGGTACAATTTTATCATGTTTAAATTGAAAAGCGTGAAATCAAAGGTTTAATCATCAAGGCAACGAATCATCGCAAACGTCGGCCTTGTTCCATTTGTAAATGAGTAAACAATAAATGCAGATTTCTCCAACATATCTGGTCGTTTACCATATTTATGTTACCCAAGGGCGAACGACAGAGTAAAGAATTAGCTTTATTAAATGTAGCATCGCACTATTTTAAATTGATAGAATACTAAGAAATAGTAATTCACTTGGAAGTAACTTGAAATATATGTATTACTTGTATATAAATTTAGTTCGCCAATATTGAACAGTAAATTCTTGAATCCTTATACAAACAAGTTAAATAGTATTTTAGTTATAAGGCAAACACTACATAATTCTAATATACGGCGAACAACTAACTAGAGACTATGAGATTATTGTTAGTACATATATTTCTAATTACATGCACTAAATCATTTATAATTGTTCAAAAAAATAATAAACATATACATTGAATAAATCATGTAACAATGTGTCAATATCTGCTCATTTTTCAGATTTATTTATTACACTACCAGTTTCAACTAGACAATTAACAATGGGCAATGGAACGTAATATATATTATTTAATATAATGCAATCTTCTAGTAGAATAACTTCGGCTAAATAAATTAGTTTCACGGAACTAGATGTCAAATTTTATTATTGCATTTTTTAAATGAGAAATTAACTAGAGTTTTCAAAAGAATGGAGCCGGTGTCTATAAACTTTTTATACCTTGTAAAAACGTACCAAAATTTATCAAACTTGTGCCGCAAACGAGCTAATTAGTGAGTTTCAATAGAGCTAGAGAGACAAGCTTAGTTGTGGTAGAGTCATTCTCACTAAATTAAAAATATTTAGACTGTTTTTGTCAACATGGCATATTGCACGTAGTTCGTAGTTCGATTCAAACGCCTTTGGTTGATTTTATTATCTATCTATTTTGAATTCCTCGTAAAGCTTTATTCCGTATATATGACGACACTTACAAGGAAACCGCACGTCGCAATTCCTTTAGATTATACTGAAACTTGGTAAATGTGTTAAGCCAGTTATAAAATTAATCCCCAATTTTGTTTTTTTTGGTCCATGGCCATAAATTCTGAAATTTTATTAAAAAAAACGTTTTTGAGATGAACGGCTCCGGAAATCCTTACGGGATTTAACACGTAATGTTTGAGATTATACGTGTTTCGGCACCTCGAAAATCTTAAAAAGTGAGTCGTGTACACCGAAATTTGGACGTGTATATGCAAATATATGACCACGCACTTGGACTAATTTATTTAAATACAATGAAAGTAGTTCACAGTTCACTTTTTGAAATTTTAGAAAGGGGGACCACGTAAAGTTTCAAATATGTTAATGTGATAATTCTCGTAAGGATTTCCGGAATCATTTCAAAAGAGTTTTCTTTGACAAAATTTTGAAATTTATGGCCATGGGGAAAAATAAATATTGTGAGTTAGTTTTATGACTGGCTTAACACGTTTACCAAGTTTTAGCTTAATCTGAAGAAATCACGACGCTCGGTGTGCTTGTTAGTTAATCACAATTTTTTTTAATTTTACAATATTTTAGAAGAAAGGTAATTTGGGACCCGAATTGATTTGAAGATTATAGTGAATCGTAAGAGTGGGATAAAATTTTTCCAAAAGAAATTAAAATAAATTAACCAAAGATTATGTTAAAATGTTTGACCAAAACCTTAGTCATAAATAAAAAATAAATCTTCATGTGTAAAGCAAAACAAAATGAAAATGCTTTGCCGCTTTGTGGAGATATTCATTTATACTTGTTATTTATTTTTATTTTTTAATTAAAAAAAAGGTAAAATAAGAATTCGTAACCGGAAGACGTGTTTATAAAATTAAATTATAAAAAGACAATATTATATTTACCTTCATTAAATGTACAATTTAAAATACAATGTTGCAATTGTTTTTCAAGTATTTGATAATAAAACTAAAATCTAGCTTCCTGAATCGATGAATCTGAAGCGAGTGTTACAAGTGCAATTTAACCAAGGTTTGGAAATGAGTTAACGCCTTCACCGTCACAAATCCTCTGAAAATCACCTCTTACCGTGCTGATAACTTAATATGTAATCTAATTTATTGCAAAAGCAATACTAACAAATGGTGGTGAACCCAGCCGCCATCTAAAGATGGAGGATAGTAAAATACGTCGACTCTATCAAGGCAGAACCTTTCAAAAAGCAATTCTGTGTAGTTTAGCATTGTGCAACTAAGCCTTGTACAATCAGAGCGATTAAGTCGTGGAGCAACAATGAATATAGAAAGTTCACTTTTCGCGTATTTGCCCCTAGCCGCTGGATGCGTAAAAGTTCCGTTTGTACTAGAAACGACATGGTCGACGCTCTTGGGAGACAATATTACATCAGATGTAGCGACGCGTGTAATATTAAGGGCAAATCCTCCTTCAAAAAAATTTCCGGAACTTCAAACTGGATTAGGAATTTGCCCGTCTAATGTTACCTCAGCTGGTCCATCGAATAATGCTCTGTTTTTTATCAAATCAAAATTAAATTTTCAGTTTTAAATTGCCACATTAAATTAACCATGCTTAAATGTCATGGGATACGAGAGTTGGTGTTTTAGAAGAGGAGTCCGATACACCAATCAATCGCAGCAACGGT
Organism: Bilobella braunerae; assembly: GCA_034694865.1. Taxonomy (NCBI): domain Eukaryota; kingdom Metazoa; phylum Arthropoda; class Collembola; order Poduromorpha; family Neanuridae; genus Bilobella; species Bilobella braunerae. The sequence continues at coordinate 9,620 of JAQFYP010003970.1, forward strand.
AACCTTGGTATACCGATCTACACTTTGATGTATTTTCAAATCAAATTTTAGTTTTGCCGTACCTTCGAAGCAAATAATCTAAAGATAAGCCTTGTAGACATCGTAATATTCACCTAGTTTGTACTCTTTTCTGGCCTATTCGGTGACATGGAGGGTTTGTCCACAATCGTTTGTTATATAAAAATTAAATATTTCATTAATTAAGGAAATAAGTTAATGTATACTTGATTTTTTTTAATGTTTATAATAAAATTTGTTACTGCAGTGATTACATTATTAAGTTACCAGTGGGGCTCGTTGAAATTTGAGTGAGTATTTGAGTATTGAGGGTGATAGTGTTCCAAAGCACTGGACAGTAATAAAAAAGATAAAAGCAACACCATGATTTCAAATTTTTAAGGTATTTTGTATGCAAAGAGAAACTTGACAATTTTTTTACGGCTTACGATTTATACACATTTTTTCTGGAAAAATAGGAATTTTATTATCAGACAATGTCAAAGGTAATTTACTTTGGCTAAAATTTGGATTATTGGAAATTTGATCTGGCAACAAAAAAAAACAGATTCCGAACTGCTCATAGTTCAAGCACACGCGGAAGTTGATAAGAATTACAATTTACTATTAGATA
>JAQFYP010003971.1:0-10248 GCA_034694865.1 Bilobella braunerae
TATCGATTTGCTGGCTCATTCATATTCCCAGTATCATGTATAAAACCTATCTACCAACTGCACCCAACATTAGCTTCAGTTCACATGATATTGATCCACTGGAGGGGGAGTCGTTAGTTTTCAAGTCATCTCTTAAGCTTCCACATTTTTGGATTTTGATAACAAGAGGATGCACTTTGATGTAGTAATTATTTCAGCAACTAATCCAAAAAGCTTTTGCTCCGATTCCTTTAACAGCAACGTCCTTAATGATCATGGGGAAATGATTCAGAAAAAATCGTCGCCTACGACATCGAGTGTAGTTTCCCCGTTGGAGGTCACTTCCTCGTCCCTTTTGAAAAAATTCACCCGAAGGTATTCCTAGAATGTAAAGGTAGGTTATAAGGGTCCATTTAGAGCCGGGAGCGACGAGGCCCTTTGAGGCCTTTTTCCCTTCTGACGCAACTAGGCAGGGGGATAGAAAGGAGATGAAATGGGAATCTTTAGAGAACTAAATTCATTCATCCCCGAACGACGGATCCTGTGATAATCCCTTTGAGACTCAGTTGCCCTGTCACTCACACCAAGGACCCTTCCACGGACGCCAATGGCAAGGAGGCACTTCACTTGGGCAAAGGACTCGGGGCAGAGCCCTAGGAGCGACAGCTGCTTCCATCAGCACAACAGGTTAGCACTTTCCCTTCCCCTCACTCGGACCGTTCACTGAAGATCAGTTACCCCAAGGTGGGAGATTTCCATCTTGAAATTAAATTTGAGCGACAGATGGGCAGTGACGAAGTGACCGTTGGGAAAAAGAAAACCGTGTTCGAGAGAAGGAAGAACACAGAGCTCAGGCGACCACTTCTCACTTCTCAGGGAATAGATGACTGGAGAAAGTTCACTTTCACTGTCAATTGCCAACTTTAAAAAGGAAATCAGGGAAAGTGGGTCTGGGCTGTGCAAGCGCAGGAGGGCCGCTGGATTTTGTTCTTGTAGGACTTCTGGAAGGCAGACACAGGAGCTGCCACTTCCACTCCAGCCCTCCGATCCACTGCTTTCTGGAAGGACTTGAGAAAGTTGTTGCGGCGTGCGGAGACTCGCTGGATGTGGATTGAGAAGGACAGAGAGACATAATGGAAGCGAAGGAAGCGGAGAGGACTCCAGCTTAGAACTAAAACCCAGCAACCCCAAAATTTCCTAAAGCAAATGGCCAACTATAAATCCTTGGCAATAAATTTTATTACCCCCTCGTCGAGCTTAGGCTCATAAATAAGGCACCTAAAAGTCAAACGCCGCTTTTTTTTTTCAAACTACTTCTGACTCGTGGAGACGTGGAAAGAGCGCTGGCGGAAATTTCTAGGGCATTGTGGGAATCCAGGAACAGACACCGACGGAGGCCGAGGACGATACTTGTCCAGCATCGAGATACAGTGGAGGACAATCAATGAATGGAGCCCCTGAGTTACTTGAGGAGAAAGGGAAATGGGTCTTTTAAAAAGTCTTTTTAAAATTTTGAATTTTAAAGTCGCTCTTTTTGTCCAATTTTAGTGTCACTCCTTTCAGCCAAAAAAGTTCCGAACATAAATTACCTGCTTTCAGGTCAAAAGCTGAAGATGCTCGTTTGTGTTTGAAATGCTCCATTTCGAAAATTAACTTACCAAATTCAATTTGTGCTTTTCTTTTTGTATAAGGATTCGTGGCTCTTGTCCGTCAGCGCTCGTGCGCATTCGTAGAGTTCCATTCACAGGATTCAAGAAGCAAAAAAAAATTGGGCTCGACAAGCTTTTAACGAAAAGAAAAAGCTGACTTTTCGTTTTGGATTTAATCCAAAATCGATATATTTATTGGAATATGAAAATAATATCTTTTAAAAGTAAATTTATGTTTTTAGATTGTTTAGATATGTTAGCTTTTCCAGTTACGTTGTAAAGTTATGTATCATCATTTCATGCGAAAAACGTTCAATTATTATTCAAGCACTTTGCATTACTAAAAGCCAGGGAGTAGGATGTTAGAGAGAATTTTCGTAAGTGGCCCGATCCTGTAAACGACCTTATTTTATGGGCAATCTGTTTAAGACGATAAGCGATTAGACTTCAATAGTGCTTTCTTCTCGTGCATGTGTGCTTTCACCGAAAAGAAAGTTCGAAGAAATGTGCGGAAGTTTTAGGTTATTGTTTTGATATATTGGATCCTATTAAGGGCTCCTTCGGTTTTTCATCACCTCAGATGCGATATTAGGTGCCAAGATCCATTTCCAAACTTATTATTACCAAAATCCTCCGTTCATAACCCACCAACTTTCTCCGAGGAGAAAGTTCAGACAACTTTCTGGAACTTTGGCATCGATCCAAAGCCCACGGCTGGCTGCCGATAGCATGCCTCAGGAACATACCACCATTTTCATCCTTTCATTTGTTTATAACATTCGCAAACAGCGCAACATGTCTCGCAAGGCTATCGAGCCACGAACTTTTGAAAGCATTTTTTTTGGAAACTCTTTGCAAATGGCACAAGGCCTCAAGATGAGATCAACAGAGTCAAATAAGCGTGATATTGTGTTTTAAGGTATTGCTTACGCTTAGGAAAAGATGAATTTGAAAAAACTTGGATTTTGGAGTGACTCAGTGACTGAGTTTTGTAGAGGGTCGGACAGAAGTCATTTTTCATAAGTTGGGAAGATCGATATTAGATGAGCCTTAAGCGTTTGAAACTTACCCAAAGTCAAAGGGTCCCTTTGGGATCCTTGGCCTGTCAGAAAGATCCCTTCCCTTCATTGTTGTCCCAGTTGAGCCTCATTCTTGTTCTAATTGTAATACCTGTGAAAGGTAGAATTGGAATTCAGTCGAAGATGAAATCATGCTACGAAGCATTTTTTGACAGGGGAGCCTTTTCTCATCCAAAATCCACTCTGCTCCGCCAGCCATCATGAGAACCTGTCAAAACCATCAAAAATCCAACCAATCCGCATTCAGAATCCACATTTTCAAAAAAGATTTTTTTTTTAATTTTAAACCTCACTATACTATAGATTAACAGCTTAGGGTAGGCTAATGCATCACGCAAATATTTGTAACCTGCATTATTTGTTAAGTGTAATATGAATCTGAATGCGATTTATTTAAAAACTAAATCAATGATGAATGGATCTCAAATTATAAATCTCCCTTAATCTCCCAAATAAGATTTAAGACTTTATTCTTTACTAAAGTAAAATTTTTTAAATAACTTTTTTCTTTCTATTTAAATTTTTTTTTAAAAGAAACATTATGATATGAAATTACTTATTTTTAAAATTTCAATATTTTTTTGAATGCTTTGGAACTCAGAAAATAGTTAGAACCTGGGCTCTCATGTTTTAATTAAAAAAGAACATATGCAAGTAATAAACAAGCAAATATTTTTGGGGACATTTTGGGTACAAGGATCCCAATACCTAAAATACTTAAAAAAAAATCCCTTAATAATGTTGCAAGGAAGTAAAAGGGGTCTTAGAAAACTTACTCCAGCCCCCAGAGTGACATTGACATTGGGAAGTGACAGACATGAGGCATGAGTCCAGTCATCCTTTACAAACAACGCAATGTCATGCTCCCTGGTGGGCCACTTGAGGCGCCAGGATGACCGGATAACCCCTTGATCCTATCATAACCAAAATCGTTTAACGCTGCGCATGTCAATAATCAAAATTATTGGCTAAAATATACAGCGTCAACTTGACCACTTGACCCAAGCAAATCAACCAGCCAAAAAGCTCAGGCTTTTTTAATTCTTGAGCGCTGCGCCTAAATTGAGAGCACTTTTCACTTTCAACGAATTCAGTGAACTGAAACCGTTGACGAGGAACGGGAGATGCTCGAGTGCAATAAATGGACTTAAGGGTCATTTACAGACCAAGAAATTTTCTAGGCCAACGGACCGAAGGGCATTGTCATTGACCATTATATAACCTTCTTGTAGCTTTATGACCCTTGTCCGAGCACTGGGTTCTGAGTGTCCGAAAATGACAATGCAAGTGACAAAAAGAATTTCATTGTTTCAGAAGCTGTCCCAAAAATTGTTCGCTTTGAGGCCCAACTTCGCCGTCATAAACCACTTTAAAATCCCTTCATTCAAGAACTTCGAATCTGTTCTGTACAAAAGATAGTTTAAAAATTTTCACAACCAAAATCCACATTTTGATAATTCAGAAAGCACTATAAAAAAAAAGCTCAAAGCTCACGGTCGAGTTACCATGACCGCTTTTGGCATAAGTTGTTGTTATCAAAAGGTCAAATAAAAAGTGTGTTGTCTTTTTCGCGTTCTTTCTCTCAGAAGGCTTTCTCAGGAAGAAAGCATTTCTCCTAGAAGGAAATCATTGAGTATTATTTGGTCCATGAAGGATTTCGTAACAGAGCGAGCGGAAGCGTTTTGAATTTTTAAAAAATGTCCAAACCCTATTGTTTCTTAGACTCTGTGAACCGTATCGATAATGGGATTATCATGGCTGGAACGAACGCCTATTTTTCAGCGCTGGAACTCATGAACTTACGACTAGTCTCTGGAGCCTTCCGGGACAGCATCGACATGTTACCTTGTGTCAACGACGCTCTGGTCTACAGCGTCAATGGCTGGTCACCTTCCTATGCTGTCTTGAACCGTTTCCAGGAGAAAGTACATCCGGTAATCAATACTTTACTCGCCGGGACGTTCCGCTGGTTTCACATCAAGCTATCAAATATGGATGCCGGAGAGGACTTATTCCGTCAAATGGACCTTTTCAAATCCTTTAAAGAAATTTGCAAGAACTTAAAGTCCATCACTTTGGAAAACGTGACGTGCAAAATGGAACATGTCATTGAGATGGTTGCAGCGTGTCCGCGTCTAATTGAACTCAATATAACCAATTGCCCTGCTTTGTTCACTACTGGGATGCAAATCCTTAACTACTTGCAATTTATGGACGGTTTCCATCGACGCTTGGCCAATTTGAAGTGTAAGGTCCGCAAAAAATGTTCTAAAAATAATTTATTTAAAGTGATTGTTGCAGGCTTTAAAATAATCGATTCTCGTCCAAATGCCTCTGTATTGACTCTGCCCACCATTCAGGGATGGACCGCTGTTATGAACCGTGCGTCTTAAATCTAATAATTTCAAGGTCAAATGCCTGAAATTGACTTTTACCCTTTAGATCTTGTGACTTTGAACCTGAGAGTCCCTCCGGAAGGAAGCGGTCAACTGCCAATCACCTACCTGACCAAAATTTTGACCCAAAATCAAAATACCCTGCGCCACCTCTCATTGGTCGGAAAATGCGGATTCGACTACAGCGTTCAAGGCGCTTTGGAAAATTTACAGTTAACGTCCCTCTGCCTCGGCGGCATTCGAATTTATCCCGCTTCCTCTATTCTTGGGAACGTTTTACGGCATCAAGAAAAGTTGGAGGTCCTCCATTTGTTCCAGATGGATATTAATTGTTGCGTCTTTCCAATCCTTGGAAAACATGTCAAGAATCTGAAGCGTCTGGCCTTTGAGCACGTGACTTACAAAGGGGTCCCAGATGTAGAGCAACTGAACAGCATCCCGTCGATGACGGAACTTAGCATCCTTGGATGGCAGAACGACTCCAAGGAGGCCAATCAGTGGCTCCCCCTATTTAAAAAACAGGCCGCTTTCAGCTTGTCAACGCTTTCATTGCGCGTAAACAAAGCGTTTGTCCTTCTTCAAGGACAAGTTCTAACCACGCTCAAGTCCCTTCACATCTACGGAGTTGAGACCGTGGATGATGAGAACTTTGACCAGTTTGAAAGTCTTATTCGAAGAGTCATGCGCATGCCACAGTTGGAAATGTTACAGATTAAAGGGACAACCCTGGATGATGTCCATTTTCCAGCGATTGAAGAGCAACCTGGAAGCAAAGCAATGAGCCGCTTCTGCAGTTTAGTCAGTAAGCTAATTTAACTGATTTGAAGTCACTCAAATTTTTAAAAGTATAATCTGCGCCACGAAAATTCTGGAACATATAGAGCGATGATTGGAGACCCTCTTCGCTTTTTTATAATTTTTTTTTATTATGTAAAACTTAAGCTAATAAGAAATCAGATATAGCTCCCATTTTTGAAATTTCAGATCTTGGGTACTTGGATTTGTCGAAAAGTATGATTGGAGATGAAACGCTGTTGGGTCATATTATTTACCTGCCAAATCTTCAATTCCTGATGATTAGTGAGACGCAGGTAAAGTTGTATTTTAAATTCTCTTATTCAGTTTAATTTACTAATTTCTTATTTTTAATTATTCAGGTTACAATTCGGTGGTTGCGTGTAGTGCTCAAGCATCGAAAGCGAGGGGACGTTGCTGTATTGCCAAAAATTCGGAACATCAGCGCTCTAAATTGCCCTTCTCTATTGATCATCAAACGTTGGGTCAAGCATATCGAGAAAGTGCTCAGCGCACAGTTAATCTGCGACATTCATATTCGTCGCCGCAAAAAAGGTGTGATTGGTCGAGGTGAGGGCGAATTCCACCGAATCAGAAGCGAGATGGGCGTTGCCGCGCAAGGTGGCTTCGTCAATGTCAACTTACCAAATTAAATCATCAAGCATTTTACAACAGACAGAACAATCAGGCGTGAATTACTTCCAAATTATAATTTAACCAAATACATTGTACCAAACTAATATAACATAAAATAAGTGCTTCGAGTAATTGCTCTTTCAATGGAAATGTTTATTACAATAAAATCAACCGCAATGGCGAAAAAACATAAAACTACATTGATCAAAGCAGAGCGTTAATCGCATTTAACTAAATGAAATGTAAACATTTAACACGAAATTATAAACAAACATGTTCTGTGCAACCTCTGTAACAATCAATCGAGGAGGCGTAAACGAAGTACCTAATCAAGGTACTGTTATCCAAGTAAATGGCGTCAAGGGCCAGTGCAATCGCTTGGTTCCCGATTCTTATCTACCTTCTCCACACTGTTGGATTACAATTCGCTGAAAGCGCTGTTATAGAAAATGGACTACAAAATGGCTTCCAGCAGCCGTTCGGGATCTCTCCCGAAAATATTTTAAATGGAGTTCCACTTCCAAACCTGGTTCAAATGCAACAATTTTCACAAGAGACAAAGCTCCAGCAAATCCAGGCACAGCAGCAGCCAGTCCCTATTGTAGCTCCTCCAGCCCTTCCGCAAGTACCAGAAAAACCGAGTATTGCCGAATCTCCCGAACATGAACCAGAGGAACAACCTGGAAATACATTAATACTTATAGAAGCTCCACACCATCCAGATTCGGAAGCAACCAAGTCCGAGGAATTAGAAAATTCTAGACGTAAGGTCCATTACAAAAGTGTCGTCAACGAGCGGACACAAGTGGATGGAGAGCCAGGGGTCAACAAATCGATGACAATTGACGAATTGATTGATGTCCATCCTGAATTACCTGTTCCGGAAGTATCTCATTCTGAAGAAGAACACCCTGTTATAGCTATTCAAATTATGACAGCCGAAAATGGTGGCCAAGAAAATTCAAATCAGATGGAACCAGCCCCAGCCCCGCCGCCGCTGCCTGACAGGCCGTTTCCACCGTTTCAGCAACCTCCACTCCCGAACATGTCACCACCGCTACCGCCTGCGAACATGCCACCACCGCCACCGCCACCGAACATGATTAACCAAGGTCAATGGTGAAATGTCTCAAGGAGTGAAGTCAACCATTTATCAATTAAAATATATAATATTAATCCAAGTTACGAATTGATTAGAAAATAAGTGGTCTGTGAGAGCGCTGTTCTAAAAATTAATTAAAGAAAAATATTGGCACTTCCATCTTTGTCACATGCATGTTGCGCATCAGCCTTATAGCCAGGAATGACTCTCATTGGATCTTTCCAAGACTTGAGGCAATAAGCCGTATTATTCCAGGCCATTTGGATACGCCCATCGCGCGTTGTCGTGTTCAAATGAGGGACGACTTCATTGCTTTTAAAATAATTTAGAACAAATTTTAAAATTAGTAGTTATTATCTGGTACAAAAAACGCTAATTTGAAAAACTTACTCTTCCCAGCAATACTGTTCAAATTTAGGACGAACGACCCATTTTTTGTAAGGCGCGGCCGACCGAGCAGCTCCAACGCAGCGATCGATTCCGAAGGCAATTTTCTCCAGGTCGTAAGTCCGAAATACATAGAGCAAAACGTCATACGATTTTCCAGGATGAAACCTGGAGAAATTTGAATAAAAGCTTTCACTAAATTCTTAAATATTGTTGTTTTAATTCTTTAAAATTCCTACCAGCGATGTTGAATTTCTCTATTGAAGAACATTGCCAATTTCTCAGTGAAACGACTATGATCGTAGCTAGTTGCATTAAAATGACGAGAACAGAAGTAGTGAGAAAAAAGTACGACCTTCCATGCAGATTCGACAATTAAATCATGTTGGGTACTATTGAATTTGTCAAGACAAGCGACAGCGCTTGCTACTTTCTTCAGCTTCTTATCTGCTGCCATTACGGAAACTGAGGCAAACTGCAATTTAAAGCAGTCAAAATTGTTTTTAAAAACATTGACTGATTGTTTCAAATTTTAAAAAATCCATTACCTTTTTGGGACATTCCTTTGCGTCATAATTGAATTGCATCTGTACAGCCTGCGGATCTTCGTAGCACCGTGTAAGAGCTTCCAAAATTCGAGTATTTTCGGCTTCATCGCCTGTCGCTCGATAAGGGTACGTGCTCAGACTTTCATTCAAGGCGTGACGAAACATTCGAAGAACGCCGCGGAGAAACAGCGGCGGAACTTCCTCCCTCGTACAAACTTTCTCCATTATCCGCCGTGACTTTTGCAGCATTTTGTACTCGGTCAAGTTGACCAACGGTGCCCTGTGCTTGAACAGTGAGAAATTGACCTGCGTTGTAGCAATCCTCTTAGTCTGTTCCTTGATTTCCGTTTGCGTCATATTCGGAATCGCGTTCCATTTTGGGTCCCAAGCGAGGCACGGTTTTTCAAATTCAGCTTCCACGTTCTGCTGTTCGTCGGAAGTTCCGTAGTCGCCAATACCTGCCGCTCTCTCGGCAGCCGTTAGCAATTCATATGGAATTGGAATCGTTTCATAGGCGGCCGTGCACGTTTTTGCGCAAGTGTTCGGAATGGCACTGGAATTTACTAGCTCATTATCTAGTATCATAAAAGTCTTTGTCTAGAATCGTTGTTATCTTTCCAATATGTAATTTAAAAAAATAATGAAAAAGGTTTGATAAAATCTTCAATGCATTTTGCACTTTTCTTACTTTGGTAAAAGTGATTTGGCTTGACGCCGTAAACGTATGCGTACTCGTGAGAACTGGGGTCACAAACTGCCAATTGCTGAAATTTCCACGGTTTCTCTTCTGCTTCAACTGGACCGAAGCTGAACCCGTCAGGATAAACTTCACGAATCGCATTTTCCGGAATTTCGTTCATAGACTCGCTGACATTTTTTAGTGTAATTTCAATTCGTTTCGGTTTGAGGCAAATGGTTCCATCAGTACTTTGAAGAGCCTTCGACGGGCTGATTGCTCCAGCATAAATTGATTTTCCGAGCAATTCACTGCTCTTTGCCGAGGCTGCTACTGTTTCCACTTTGTCAAAACACTTGTTTGAAATAAAGTAAAATGGGGCAAATGGACTGTCGGCAACGCCAATCATTCGAATCCAGCGAACCTGAAATACAAAATTTCGAATTAAAAGCGATCCTATGAGTGAATTTGAAATGTTCTTACGTCAGCGTTGAGCGCAAAACAGGTCCCTTCGACTCCAACGACAACAGCATAATGAGGATCACAATATCCCCTCGACAGTACCCACCTGTTAAAATTAGGTCAATAAATTGGTTATTTATACTTAAAATAATTTAAATTTGAGTTAATTAAAATATAAGTTTACGAAACTTACACCCCGTGAGCGCAAACGCATTGCGGAGAGGTAGATTTCTTGAGCCAGTATCCGCCGGCGCAGTCGTTTGGCGAACCTCGAAACGTTTTTCCACTTGCGCAAAAGCGAAGCCATCCGGCCGTACTTATGGACGGTACGGGATAATTAACAATTAAAATTAAGAAAAACGGGAAAATACAGTACCGCATCTTGTCAGATGAAATCAACTAATTGAAAAAGAGAGCAAGTGCATAAGCGTTCAAGAGAGGCCAAACGCTTTCACTTTTCACAACAATGTCCTTTTGTCTACTTTAGCTCTTATATTATAAAGTTAAAATTTCATTACTTAATTTTATGACTTGAAGTA
>JAQFYP010003972.1:0-10248 GCA_034694865.1 Bilobella braunerae
ACTACGTTTTAATGATTTAATAAATTTCCTAATTGTGATTTCAATTAGTTAATTACGATAAACAATTAACAATAATTTACTTTTGGAAGTTGAGTTTTACATGAAAATGGGGGTTCTTACGTACGCTGAAGCTAACTATAACCTTAAAATTGCTCAAAATTCGATTCCTATTTAGTTAACTATGATTAACAATTAACAAAAATTAACACTTGGAAGTTGAGTTTTACATGAAAATTGGAGTTCTTACGTATGCTGAAAATAACTATGAACTTGCAATTGCTCAGTGTTTGTGTTTTTTTAATTGCTATTGTCATACATTAAAATTCATTGAAAAGTAATTAAAACTTTTGAAAACCTTGTGATATTTCACATGTTAAATTTGCGGTTTTACTTTTAAGTCTTTTTTTTAGTTTTTAAAAATTCATTTTTGGGATTGACTGAAACCGAATTGTTTTAACGTAATAAATGCCCACGCATTCTAGGTTCGAATCCTAGAAACTTCAATTTCTGTTACTCTTTTTTTACAATAGACTTTTTGAAATGGCTGAAAAACTACTCTCTAATTATTTGATAAATTCCCTAATTGTGATTTCAATTAGTTAATTACGATAAACAATTAACAATAATCGAATTTTGGAAGTTGAGTTGTACATGTAAAGAGGGGTTCTAACGTACACTGAAGCCAACTATGACCTTGAAATGCTCAATATTCGGCTCCAAATTAGTTAATTATGATAAACAATTAACAATAATTAACTTTTGGAAGTTGAGCTTTACGTTTAATTGAGTGTTCTTACGTACGCTGAAGCAAACTAACACAATTAAGTGACTCAAAATCAATTTCTAATTAGTTAATTGTGATTAATATTAACAACAATTTACTTTTCGTTAATATGAGAGAATGAGAGTTATATGAAAATGAGTTTGACGTAAAATTTGTGGTTCTTACTTACGCTGAAGCTTTACAAGCACAATTCATTTTAATTGGCCCAAAACACTTCCAGATCCGTTAATTATAATTAAAAAGTAACAAAAAATATCTTTTTAAAAAAAAGTTTCTCGAATATTTGGCTTTTTTTGCTCAATTTTTTTAATTGTGTTATGCAATTACAAATAGTACATTTAAATACATTTTAAAATTTTGTTTTGATTAAAAGGAGTATACACCTTATTAACGCTTATTATTAAAATTTAGCTTCCAGGTAAACAGTGAGTTATACATCCAAAAAAAAATACCGGAAGTATATTCCCGTCTTATGACGGGTTAATTAGCTCGCAAATAATTACAATTAGCTTTTGGAAATGAATTGGGGGTTCTCAAATAAGCCGAACCAGCCCTTGACTTCTAGTCCAAGGGTTAGGACCCTTGTCCTAGCTTGGGTAGGTGCCGAGATCGAATCTCAGCAGCCGCACAAAAAAGTGAGTGGTGTGGTAGTGGTGAGTGGAAGCCTCGACGCGGTCGTGGAAGGTGGTTTTGAGCCGGTATGCGAAAAACAGGGTTCGGCCTCTGCATAAGCAGAATCTCCTCGATGGTCAACCCCACGTTCTCTGTTGAGCAGAAAGCTTTCAGCCTCAATCCTCGGAACTTCCAAGTCAACTCACAGGCTCATACCACCCTCCCCCACTCACTACCACAAGCAAATATGTTGACCAGGCCATATGCAAATGTCAAATGGCATAAAAAAAATAAGCCGAACCAACTTATAACAAAAAAAATTCACAATTACTTAACCTTATTAATAATTAGTAAAAATTAACTTTTGGAAATTCATTTTTATATGGAATTGGGGGTTCTCATTTACGCTGAACCTAACATTTACACAGCTAAAAAACTATTCCTTATTAATTGATTGTAATTAATAATTTATACAAATTATGTAGGAAATTGAGTTTTAAATGTAATTGTATGTGGAGTTTTTATGTATTTAATCAGCACAACTTGGGAAGTCAATACTTGACAAAAGTTTAGACACTGGGTTTTCATATTTATGTATGGGCATTTAATACGTTTCCATTGATTCGGTTTCACTCAATCCAGAAGATAAATTTTTAATTTTTTTTGTAAGGGAAAAACGTAAAAACACAAATTTCACATGTAAAATATCAGCAGATTTTCAAAATTTTTAATTAATTTTCAATGAATTTTAATGTATCACAATAGCAATTAAAAAAAAAACACAAACACTGAGCAATTGCAAGGTCATAGTTATCTTCAGCATACGTAAGAACCCCAATTTACATGTAAAAGCCAAGAGTTAATTTTTGTTAATTATTAATCCTAGTTAACTAAATAGGAATCGAATTTTGAGCAATTTTAAGGTTATAGTTGGCTTCAGCGTACGTAAGAACCCCCATTTACATGTAAAACTCAACTTTCAAAAGTTAATTATTGTTAATTGTTTATCGTAATTAACTAATTGAAATCACAATTAGGAAATTTATTAAATCATTAAAACGTAGTTTTTTAGCAATTTAAAAAAGTCTACTGTGAAAAAAATAGTAAAAAAAAAATTGAAGTTGCTAGGATTCGAACCCGCGACGTTGATGTTCGAGTTTATGGCAAGGCTTCTCGCCTATAGGCCACAGGGCCAGTTGCTGTAAATCAACAAAAAAAAACGTTGGTTTTGTCTGCATTGCGCCTCACAAACCGCCTACCAAATACGTTTTATTTATCGTAATTATTATTGGGGATTTGTAGCCCGTTCTACCTTGGAATACGCGCAAACATCTGCCCGCGACTTCCTACATCCTAAGCAAAGCTTAGACACTGTATGCGTCTGACTTTATAAAAAATGAAAATTTTGTAAGGGGGGACCACGTAAAACTTCAAAATTTACGTGCAAAATCCCATAAGGTTTCAGAAATTTTAATTTTCAAAAAAAGTTTTTCGAAATTTTGAGTATTGGGAATTCTCACTATTTTGAAAAATTATCTTTTTTTGAATGTATTACAATGGTCAATATTTGATTTTGAAAAAACGCAAACACTTGAGACCATATCCTGGTAAGTAGCACACATAGTTAATATCTAGACATATAACGAATATAAAAACTCACATTACATTACTTTGGTGCTAATGAGAGCAACTATGCGTTTAAATTTATCAAATTTCTGAAAAAAATTTTTGAGATTTTTCAGAATATGATAAAACGATTCAAAAGGGGGTATCGTGACATTTCATTGTTTAAAATAATTTTACTCTTAGAAACCGGTTGTAAATTCTAAATGTTAAGTCTCATAAAAGTTCTGTAAAGTTTTGGCATTTCAAAAAAATTGAAACATTTGAACGTAGTTGTTGTTATCATTAGCAAAAAGAGTGCTAATACAACCACTTAGCACACACCGCGCGTCGTGATTCCTTCAGCTTAAGTTGAAACTTGGTAAACGTGTTAAAGGCAGTCATAAAACTAACTCCAAATTTTTATTTTTTCCCCATCGCCATAAAATTTGAATTTTTTTTTCGAAAAATCGATTTTAAGATTGCGGAAATCTTTATGAGATTTAACACGTAATGTTTGAAATTTTACCCTTCTAAAATCTCAAAAAGTAAATCGTGATTTTATTTATTTGGATAAATTAGTCTAGGTCATATATTTGCAAATACACGTCCAAATGTCGGTGTTCACGATTCATTTTTTAAACTTTTGGAGAGGAGGGACCACATATAATCTCAAATATTAAATCCCATAAGGATTTCCGGAGCCGGTCATCTCAAAGTCCTGTTTTTGATAAAATTTAAAAATTTATGGCCATGGAAAAAAAATAAAAATTGGGGATTACTTTTATGACTGGCTTAACAAGTTTACCAATTTTCAGCTCAATCTGAAGGAATCGCTACGCGCAGTGTCATATTAGTAATTTAAGTAGCGATGGTGTTGATTGGCGTGTAGTATTTGTTCCCTTTTTCCTTTGTAATAATGGAAATCGCTCAAAGAAATCCGACAAATACAAATTTTCGGATTTTGGGGTCATTTGGGGGGTCGTCAAAATGAGGGTAAAGGGTGAAGTGATCTTATGGTCCATCCTCAAACTTGGCCTTACCCTTGACCCTTACTACGTATAACTGAAAACCGATTTCAAAAAAAGTTAACCGGTTTGAGAGTTATTGCGCAGCCAGACGGACTAACGGTCAGAAAATTTACATAAACTAGCCAATACGCTACATAATAATATATGTTGGGGTGGTGCTGATTGGCGCGTACGGTGGGTGGGCCCACGTGCGCCGTTGTAAGAAGCAATGTAAATTCCACAATGATAAGTTGAAAATACAAACTACTGAAATAGGAATAAATATTGTTTGTGAAATAGGTTATTTTGAGTTTAGCAATTGACGTTATGGGACTTTACTTACTTTATTTACAATATATAGTTTATTATATACTTTATTTACAGTGTATATTTACAGTTTATTTCCGATGTTTGCGAATTCGGCAAGCGTACCTCTTGTGCACGAGACTTCGTCAAAGTTTCATTTCGTTATCGTAATATTTAAGCCATCTTAACTAACTTAACAAATCATAATAGTTTGATGAGAGAGCGATTCATTTTTAGTTTGCATTGTCGGTATCTAAGAAGGAAACCACTTGACGGTACGCAGGTAAATCAGCTCGATCGCTACATATAGTTAAAGAAACATTAATTTACCATTGTTATAGTTAGAGTGCACATCAACGAAATTTCGAGATTTTCAAAACTTACGTGATTTTTAGACTTCTGATGGGATTTCTGGAATTTGACAATTCAAAGGGGGACATTCGTAGCGTTTTGGCACATTCTGGATTTATCCCCTATTAGAAATTGGTTCTCCCGAATGTTAATTCTCAAAAGAAGTCTGAGAAATCTTGAAAATTTGACAAATCTGTAACATTTGAACATGTGCCGTTCGTATTAGCATAAAAGAAGTGTAATAATAGGTGTTGCGGTGGTGCTTATTGGCGTGTTTACGGTGACGCGGTTCCAGAATAAAATAGACGCAGTGTAAAGTCTACCATGTAGTACGACGTTGCAGCGATCAACAACTCAACGCTTGTTGTTGAAAATAAACATTCCCAACTTGTTTCGATAACAACTATTAATAGTTCATAGTTTACAAGCGCACACTGCACTACGTCAATACTAGCAAAACCTGTTGTTGGATTGGTCATCCCTACACACGTCGTCGTTTGTTTAGGTTTAACCTAGTAGGTCTCATGTGACTCTAATTGGTCACATTTCCTAAATACCGTTTTTGAGAAATGTGTCATTTTCTAAGTTTTCACTTTTGAGAAATATGATTTCGATTAGTAATAATCATTTTTTAAGTTAGTCTCTGTTACAGAGAAGTTTATAATTTTCATAATCTGGTAGACAGTAAATACCGAAAAAACAAAAACCGATAAGAGAACAACTTAAACCGAAAAAAAGTAAATTTTGAAGCCAAAAGAGAAAGAATCAAAACCAAGAAAAACAAACACTGAGAGCTACAATAATGGAGAATTAAAAAAAAACGAGAATTTTCTAAATTAAAATTTTAAAACTAAAAGTTACATGGGAGCAAAAATTTCACTATTTTGTGGGTTGAAAACCTTGTAAGTTTCAGGTTAAGTTGAGAGATTCAAACAGTTAATTGTGCGAAAGTGATAGGCGGCAACCGTTAAAAAAGCGAGCGGTAACTGCAGCTGTTGGCTCGTTTAAGTTGGTGAGTTTCTAAATTTGACGCCTCTTAACTCAAAACTCACCTCAAAACAGCACCAAACCGCTGATCATCAGGGCTTTCCAAAATATTAACTAAAAATTTACTAAATATTTATTTTAAAATTTACTTAAAGCGATAAAATATTGACTCAAATATTTATTAGTAGCGGAAGCGAAGCGAAAGCTACTTATGTTTTCGTCATTTCTGTCTGTCTGTCTGTCCGAGGCTCACGATTATCTCAGGAACTAATCAACATATCTCAAATCTGTTTACGGATATAAGATCCTTGAGTTCCGGCGCAGATCAAGTTTGTTTTAAATTGACCGAAAGTGACCATTATAAAAGTTGTTCCTCTTATAAAAAGGAGCAACATTTATATAGGACACTTTTCTCTATGTCCCCCTAATGACCCCCAAAATGACCCCTTGACCTCAAAATGACTTTTCAAGGTCAAAATCTACTTTTGCATGAAACAAAAAGTTATGATGGTTGAAGTGACCCCAGAGCCTCCCTTGACCCGGAAATGACCCCTTGACCTCAAAATGACCTTTCAGGGTCAAACTCTAGTTTTGTATGAAACGAAAAGTTATGATGTTTTAAATTGCCTTAGAGCCCCCCTTGACCCGGAAATGACCCTTTTATTTCCAAAAACCCGGACTTCTGTTTTCTAGTTAATTATTTTAATATTTTTCTATTAACTAATTTTCTCACTTCCGCTACTGGTTGACCGTTTTACCACGGTTTATTATTTTTTGAAATATTTTTTCTTAACTACCACTATTTTACATTATGAAACTGAAGTTTGAGCAGATATAGCGTCAATATATGCGCGTTTTGTGTTTTAAATACCATTTGCCATACTTTGACCAAAAATTTTTTTTTAAACTTGTGGAATATTTGACCTTCACTTTACAATTCTACTCAAGGAAATCGGGCATGTAGGGTCCAAAATCTGCATTAAAGCCAAAATGGCTACATGTGCCGACTATGTAATGTTTTCCGGACATCAAATGAGTGGTTAAATGCTAAACATCAAAAAAAGAGCTAATAAAAACAGTGCTATTTAGAACAATTTCCTAAAAATAATTTAGTTCCAAAATAAACAAAAAAATATTCTTAAATTTTTATTTTTAAAAAAGTTTCTTGCGTTGCATTTTTAAATAAACCTAAATTAAGTTTAAACAAGATTACTACATCAAGGCCGGGGTACAGAACCATTTGAAGAGAACTTGTAAATAAATCAGGTTAATTTTTTAGAAAAGGTAACCTTTAAATTTATTTGAGCTACATCTTTTAGAAAATAACCACTTACTTTGATACAATTTTATACCTTTCTAAAGTGTTAAATAAACTTAAACATTCAAAAACAATGAGGGTCAAATTGTTAGGGGTTTCTTATTGTTTTAAAAATGTGTTATTTGAAGAATTTTAAGAATATTTAAGTAAATATTAGTATTTCTTATTTTTCCAAAATATTGATAAAAAATATTTTGGACAGCCGTGCTGATTATTGAAAAACTGATCCTATTAAAGATATATGGTGCCAAATTTTCAATAGTTCGAAATTCTGAGTTTTGCCGTTTTCGGTTTAATTCTGGTCGACCTCGCTTGTTGTCGTTCTGGTTTTATTGGCCTTTGTTATGACATTCTCGTTTTTTGTAATATCGGTAATATGTAACCGATAATTTATCTGCGTTGATTTTGATTGGTCACCAAAACTCCACCTTCACTTGTTCTCTTTCTTTCTCAAACCAAAAATCGTAAAATGATTTTGATTAGGAAAAGGCATTTTATTTGACATATCCGCAGAGCTGGTGGTCAACATGTGAGGGAGAATGGCAAGGAAATTATGGGACAGGAGCTCATTAGCATAGTTGTCATCAAGTGGGCACAGCAGACTATCCGTAACATTCCGTCGTTTTAGAATTTTTTTTGGGTTTTGCTTAGTATGCAAATGGTTAAGCTAAATTAAGTACCTTTATTGCATTGTTTTTCTACTTCAAATTAGTATTACACTTATGTTATATCAATAAACACCAAATTGAAACTAAATCTTTATAAGGCACTTTCACTAGTATAAAGTAGAATTGGGTTGGCGAAGATTCCAGTGTTGATTTATCGGTATCCGTTCTCTGCATAAAGCTTTGGGTTCTAATTTGAAAAGAATTTGACAACAATATCATTTTAATATTTTATAGCATAATGTAAATTATAATATATATTATATTTATGTTTATAATTATAAACATATACTTACATTAGGATTTTTTATCCAAGCTACCGGCAATGCAGACAACGATCCTACTGCCATCATTAGCAGAACACAAACAAGAGTTAGAATTTGACTAGGCAACATCACACAGCAGAATGAGTTTTTCAATAGATGAAGTAACGTTGCCTGGTTTTGTGTAGCGTTTTATAGGCACTCGGTTTTGCATCTAAGTAGGGCATACCGCGTCGTGTTTGCGGATTTGACATTTAAAAATCTGACAATAATTTATACAAGCAAAAACTAAATTTATGACATTTTGTAAACAAAAAATGAATAAATAAAAACCGTCTTCTTCGCATAATTCATGACCTCAACCTTTGAGATCAAAGGTTCATTTCTGGGTCAAGCGGGCTGTGGGGTCATCGGGACCATTTTGAGGTCAAGGGGTCGATTTGGAGGTCATTAGGGGGTCAATTTTTTGTGTCAAAACTATGGTTACGGTTTGTTTACAAAATCTCGGCGGAAGATCATTTTTTTGCAAAAACGCTGATCAACAGAGGTATCGGCCCACCTGGTAAGCGTTTGTTGAATTTTGGTTTCCAAGCCACCTTGGTAGTCAACCTTCGCAACTCGCAAATTTAAAAGTTTTATACCACATTTCGTTTGAACAGTTTTGAATTTTTTATGATAATTTCACTTTTGTATCTAATTTTGTCCCATCTCTTTCACTTCATTTTCGGTTTCGGAAAACGAAGAAAAGAGACAAAAGAGGAAGCATAGGAGAAACTATCATGAGAATTTCAAAACCATACGCACAAATTGGCGTTTAATATTTAAAAAGGTGCAAAGGGACACTATTTTTAAAAATTAACTTTTCAAATGTCTAAATTACTGTTAAATTTTGAAACCTCAAATCTGCAAACACGACGTAACATGTCCTGGTAAGTGATTTGAATAGGTTACGTCCAACTAGGAAACTTCAGATCTCGGATACTTTTTGGATCCATGTGGCCAAGAATCGGATCTGTATCCGTTTACTAATACACTCAAATTTTCTCAAAATTTTCTCAGAATCATTATGTATTTCTTATAGAAGGAATGTATTATGAGTAGTTAATAACATATAGCAGCGGTGGTGCTGACTGGAGTGTGCGGTGAGGCTAAGAAGAAATGTAAATTCCACGACAAATTTGAAAATAGGAATTCCTAAAATTGGAAAAAATATTGTTTTTGAAAGCGGTTGTTTTGGTGCAACTTTTGCATCAACAACTTAACAGAAGTTTTAAGCTTGCGCCTGACTTCCCTTGCCGCGTGCCTTTCCGTGCCCATGCCATCCCCTGTAAACAACCTAACTTCCCTTGAGGAATGCTGCAAAGCATTTGAATTTCCCATGCACGTTCTTTGCCGCCAGGCTTTCCTTGTGGAAGTAAGGATCGCTCTAAAAAAATTCTTATTTCACTTTTTGTAAGGGCTGAGGATGGTGGCTGGATATTGTGAAGTTAAAGGAAAGTTAATAATGTGATAAGTGGATTCGGAGGAGGAGGGCTAATTAAGTTAAGTTAATTAAGTGTGGGAGAGGCGATTGGTGAAGGATATTTAGTTGATTGTTAGCTGAAGAGACCTGAGATGAACAAAGTTAAGCCAAGAGGAAGGGGTAGAGAATGACGACAAATCTGTTGATGGAGAGGCGACAAATCTGATTGGTTCAAATCTGATTGTTGTAGGAAAGGGCCTACTCGTTCATTAACCTCGCTAGTAAAATCCGCAACGATTTCAAAAAATACATTAATGGCGCAGGAGTAGTCGCTTGGGAAGAAGATCGTATTTGCTTAATAATTAAGAATCAGTTACTCTAAAATTTCAGTTCATATTAGTTAAATAAAATTACTTTTTGTACAGTTACGGTCTGAAGCCTTCATTTATTTAAATATAATACGATAATATTCTAAATTAAGGAAAGCGCGGCTATCGGATTGGCCAATAGGCCAATACTCCGAAGTTTTTTAGCAATTGCTTTCCCCACTGACTCATACTCATCGTTTTCTTCAACTCCAGTTTTCATACTATGAAATTCTAATTCGAATCGCAATACCTTGCGATGAATCATTCATCGCTTATTCCTACTCTATGTTCCTTGTTGGACAATGGCTCATGTTGACATGGACTGGAGTGACCCGGCCAAGTGCGGGAGAGTGTCTGGTGGACAGCACGCCATTGGCCTAAATAACCTCCGCTTACACGACTATAGCCTATACTGGCTGATCCTCTTCTGGGAATGCAAATTTAAGAATGCGCCTTCCCTGACATTTGCATTTTTGTACTTCATGATCTCTGACACTGTCAATTAGCACTTGTTCAGTCT
>JAQFYP010003973.1:0-10247 GCA_034694865.1 Bilobella braunerae
TTTGTTGGAGTGGAGTCTGGTTTAAGCCAGCCAGAAGGCGGAAACCGATTTGTGAACCACGTGGTTGTTATCAGGATCGAGTAATCCACTCACCTTGGGACATCGCATATCCACCAACAAACCATTTGTTTTATATTGAAACACAAATAAAAACACATAGCAACAGAACAAGTGGAATCCTTATTTACTGCTTGAGTATTGCAGTACAGAAAAAATTATTTAAGCCAAAAGAATATTTACTTTGTTTATTTTTGATGGTGATAAACGTTTGGATTGTATGAAAGGATACGTAGTCGAAATTTTTAAAGTAACGAATTTAAGAATTTTCAAAAGCTTTGTTTCCAAGATTTGGATGAATTTTTAAATATGTCAATGTTTTACAGATATTGGAGCATATCAATATTTTTTACCTAAAGGTAACCTTATCTATCTTTTCCGAAACATTTAGACAAAATTATAAGGGTCAAACACTTTTTATTGCTCCAAATGTTTAAGATTCATCAAAATCTCAAAAAAAAAACAAATTGTTTGAACAATTTTAAGATTGATAATGAAATTTCGATTATGCCCCATTTTATACAATCTAACATGGTACACGGTAACGGAGCGTTATTTGACACTCCCGCTTAGCGGCTGGTCGACATAAGTAGTAGTGGACTGTATGTAACGATATTAATGGTGCAGGAAGGACTCCTTAGATTACATGTATGCTAAATGAGTAAACAATAGGGTTAAAGTATGCACACATGTACATAAACTAACTGGAACTTAACATAACTGTAAAGTTTACATTGTAAACTGCATGCAATTTCCGAGAAAACGTTGTAGTGCGAAACAAATAGTGTAATATTTGATCTATTCAGATCACTATTGCATCTATGATGCACTCACGTTTTAAGATCTTACGCTATTTCTTCAGGAAATGGTTAAACCAAGTTAAAATAGTTTCAATGATTTGAGATTCCCCGTTCTTTCTGTAATGAATCTTTGTGACATTTCTAAGCAACTTTGGTTGTTTTTGTTTTAACAATTATTTTTCATTCATTATTTTCTACTGACAATACTTATATCTACCGTTTTACTACGGTTTATTAAGTAGAATCAGCTACTTTATGTATTCGGTTTGTCTTTCCGTCCGTCCGACTACCGGGATTGTCTCAGGAACCATTCAACATATCTCAAATTAGTTTTCGGAAACGAGGTCCGGCCCAGTTTAAATTTATTTCTGTTTGATATCTAATTACCCCTTGGTGGTCAAAGGTAACGCCAACATGAAAAATGACCTTTCCAACAGTTGTTCCTCCTTTGGAAGGAAGTTATTTGACTCATGTGAAGTTTTTCCCTGTAGCCTCTTTAAATGTCAAGCAACATAATTGCACCAAAGCTGGAGATTAGGTACCGGTAAAGTTGCCTCAATAGGATTTTAGACTCGAACATAGAATGCCAATTTTTAAGTATGAGGTCTAAGCTCAATAGCATAAAAATGTGTAAAGCAACCGTTAGTTCGCTAGACTCGTTTAGGCATGCCTGTACGATAAGGTTTCGAACTTAAAAGTAGCATTGAAACTTTCCATCTTAATTTACTATTATTAAATAAGATATTAAATAAATGTTTAAATTTAAACTTTGAATTCAACTACCTTTTTTGGTAGTTGACCACATTCAAGACTTTGAAGTACTATATTACTTTAATATCCGTTAATTACTTTAATGACCAGCTGTTACACAGCGTCTTTCATTGATATTATTTAGCGTTAGACTTTTTAATTCATAAATTGAATCCAGTATTCAAGCATTGATAATAGCCATATAATTTAACCTGTTCTTGATTAATTTATTTTTATACTTTGCGCATGAAATGAAAAAAATAATTCTCTAGGTAAAAATTAAGTTGAACCTATGTTTTATCAATGAATTTTATATTTGCAATTACTGTTTCAAATTAGAATTAGTTGAATAGTATCTTAGTTATGATTGTGCAGCACTGATTGTGGGTTTATTGAGGAGAAGATTGAAGTTGAAATAGTCAAAACCAGATTTGGTATTGTGCCCATCGTGGTTACGGGAGAAAGCAAAATAAAAGCCAGAACCGGTTCTAAATTGATTTAGAAAAAAAAAGAGAAATAGAAATGACGTAAAGCCACAACTGAACAGTTTTACTTTTGCAATTTGTTTAAACAAACGTAAACAATTTGAAACCTTTCGAATAAATATAAACAATTTTATAGTACTTTCGAAGACCATCACATGATGTCGGAGCATTGTCAAGTTGCCAAGGTTCCGAACGAGGTAAAGAATTTGGCATTTCGAGTTGGGACAAGTAGCAGTAATTTGTTTACATGTAGTTGTTTGTTGTTTACTCTTATGTTTAGATACTTATGCAAATTTTACCAAGTGTGTCTACCATGGACCTTCTGCAAAACTGTCGCTTGGTCTCACGTCGCTGGAACCAAATTGCCGCCAAAGTGTGTCGCGATCGTCAAGTAAAATTCGTGTCCGGAGACAATTTTCAAAATCTCTCACTTTGCTCCACAACTTTCAACGATCCTGAAAACGTTCCATGGTCGTACATTTGGCTCTCGACGACTAACCGTATGTTGGCGGCGCACAGTGGTCAAGTTGCCGAAATATTTGGCCAGACAATTGTGTCTCTTCACCTCATTTGCCCAATCGAGGACACTGCCAAAGCCGACGCAGTCAACTTGTTTGAGACTGTTCCAAAAATACTCTCTTCGACCCCAAATTTGAAAATTTTGTACATTTCCAATATTACTGACCAAAAGTTTTGCTCAATTGTTCCCAATCTTTTGAAAAGTCGCCTCCAAATTTCGTTGGAAGTCAAATACACTGGTGCAAGTCTCTCCTGGTCTCTCCTGGCCAATCAGCGTCAATTTGCCCTAAATGAATTGATCTTGATTTCCGACGGTTCAATTCCGGCGGTCTACTACTTCCAGTCACTGGAACGGTTCCTGGACTCTTGCGGCGAGGGACTGCAGGCATTGACGCTTGTTGGTCATCCGACTCACTGTCCTCATTTGGTTACTTTTTCTGAACTATAAGCAATTCTTAGTTACGTTAGGCGTAAATCCGGCCATATTTAAAACTTAAACACTCCGTTTAAGGTATGATCGATTTGAACCTGAGAGTCAATTTTGAAGTAAAGCTTTAAATTCCGGATTAATGGAACTATCATAACTTTTGGTGTCATGAAAAGTGAGGTTCGACCTTGAAAGATTATTTTAAGGTCAAACGGTCCAGTTGAGAGGGGGAGCGGGCTCTGGAGTCATCCGAACAGTCATTAATTTTAGTTTCATGTAACAGTAGGGTTTGACCTTGAAAGGTCATTTTTGGGTTAAGGACTCATTTGAGTGGTTAATGTGTCCCACAAAGAAAAAATTCACATGCAATTTTTCCTTCTTTGTAGGAAGAACAACCTTCGTAGGGATCACTTTTCGAGTTGTTGTAGAATAGTATTCTTGAACTTCGACCCCAAGGGGGTCAATCTAAAATGAACCTGAACTGCCCCACATTATTTGTCGAATAACGCGTTTCTTACCTTTATATTAGTTCAATGACATCCGACTCAGCTCGGGTTTATTTTAGCTTGACACCCGGTGACCCCCTTGGGGATCGAAAAAAATCATTCTATGACAACATAAAGTACATCCCTTCAAAACTTGTTCTTCTTATGAAGATGAACAACATTAGTATAGGACACTTTTCTTTGTGAACCCCCGCTCACCCCAAAATGACTCCCTTTACCCAAAAAATAACATATTTCAAGGCCAAATCCTACTTTTGCATAAAATGAGTAGTTATAATGACCCCAATGACCTCAGAGCCTTCCTTCACCCATAAATGACTCCTTGACTTCAGAATGACCTTTCAAGGTAAAAAATTACTTTTGTATGGAACAAACAAAAAAATAACCTCAAAATACCAGAATGTCAAAACCTTACTATTGCAAGAAACTGTTCCAAAATTCTGTTTTTCATTCTAATAGTTTAAATAATTTTCTAATGTCTAATGTCTTAATTCTAAATTTCCTACATCCGCTATTTAATGGACCGCTTAGTTCAATCACAGCGTAAATCCAATTCAAGTGAATTTTGTTTGTTATGTCATGTTTTGTTTAAACAACTTGTTTAAATTGTTGTTTTTTTGTTTCTACAGCACTAAAAAAGTTGACGATCACAAATGAACCTACCATTGGAGAGTCTCTGAGTGAACTTGGAGCCCTTACCTTCCTTTCGCTTCACCCCCTCAACCTCAAAATCAAAATCAAAAACGCACCAAAACGCACCAATGCACAAGTTAGCGTACAATAATAAACCTCAACAACAAAATGGCCTAACAAACCCTTCGTAGGACAAGAGCACTACACAATGTTTTTCTTTATTTTGAGAATTTGTGCCATAAATTGTGTCAAATTGATGATGTCATTAATTAAATATTTATAAAACCAATTGCAATTTATGAGATTTTTTTTTATTAAAGTATAAATTTGTTATATTAATCAATTGAATATTAAAATATAAAGTATTACAACGTTAATATTTTCTTATAGTAATTTTTTAAATTTTCAGTTATCCGACGCCTGCATCTCTCAGCTTCAGGAACATCTAAGCTTTCAGCTTTGTTGAGACGTTGAGATTCTTCAATTTATATGTATAACAAAAAATTTAAGTTAAACTAAAACTGTTTCCTATTAACTTGTTCCCAAAATCCTCTGAGCGCAATAGACTGTTAAAAAAACTCTAAAAACAATTTTTTTTTAAGTTATCAGTGTCTTTGGCAAAGAAAGGAAGGTCAACATGAGAAAATTTGAGGTTGAATGTAACTAAGTTAACTAATTCTCATTAACTAATTATTCTTAATAACCAGAATTTATCTTCAGTGTACCCTAATGAAAATACCGTATCTGCTGGTGCCTTCCAATGTCATAGCTTTAAACTTTGTGTACTTTTCCAAAAATTTGTTTGAACATTTGGTATCACTTTTTAATAATTCTCGACTCTTATGAACGTTTGATGCAGAGGAATTTTATTTCAACTTATTCTACTTACTGTTCGAAATATGGTATGGTTTAACTTAAAACAACTCATACACTCCTCCTGCAAATTAGGTATTACAATCAATCTGAGAAGTTTGATTTTTAAATGTAAAGGAGTAGGGTCGATTCGCCCAATAAGAATAATGTTGAGGAATAAATTGGCCTTTCTATGTCTCTTATATCCAAAAACACATGTATAAAAATGGTCCCTGCTAAATTTGCATAACAAGTTTGTGAATATTATGACTCATTTTGTTCCAGAGGGTGTAAATTCAACCAACCTAAAAACCTAACCTAATCATGTATGTATGTTAATGGAGGGGGTATTTCTACCCACACCGCTCAGGCATCAATCGGGCCCATTGCAGTAACTCCATGAAATATACTTCCAAAGGCCTCCCCATCGTCTCCACACCTGTGTTTGTGAGCCAGGATAATTTGACAACATTCAAACAAATCATCCCATCGACTCCAGGCGCATTAACGGAGAGAGTTAGGATTCTTCCTTAAGGAACTCTTTGGTTGGACTTACGCGTCCACGTTATCAATCTGCAATCATATGCAGATTTTTTAGATAAGCTAACAGTCGAGAGAATACTCCGTTGCGGAGTGCTTTTTTTCTTCTGCCAGCTCTGGAGTGTGGACGCTTATCGTCCTATGGCACTTTTAGATTGGGCGGATCAGGATTCGATCCCAAGAAGCCAGTGGAAAGGAACAGACGTCCTAGACAACTAGACCTCACGTCCTCACGGCCCTCAAAACATACATACGTACATACAACCTTAATCATACATTAAGTACTACAATTTATTTACATTTCGGCCTTAATGGTAAATCTAGCATCATTATTGGCTCATCTAAGCTGAAAATTATATTATTTGCTATAGCTCTGTTTAGTTTGTTTATACATTTGTCGTTTGTACTGTATTAATTGGGTTTTGTTTCGGCAAGTTCCAATACAAAGCTAAAATACAATGCAGCCCAATTCCTTAATTGATAATCTTCCAATTGAAGTATCTACTTTATTAAAACACAATTTAAATTTTAATATTTTAATTATAATTACTTGAACATAATGTTAGACACACTAAATATTTTCACAGACAGCTTCCCACATTATGAAGTATTTGCAATTACGAGTAGTAAAAGTGTAGTTTGTGTACACATTAGTGTAGACAAACAGTTACCCCACGATTTTTTTTTTGCAAATTATTTCTGTTTCATGTACTTAATTTTTGTTGGCAAATTGTTAATTTAATTTTATCAGAAGTCGTAAAAAGTAAAAATGAAAAAGTTGCCCAAACATGATCATGCCCATACGCGTTGAGCACGTGGAGCCTTCCTCTAATGACTTTTTGTTATACCACTGGGTAATACAAAAAACTCGGGTTCCTTACGAGCATGAGATTTTGATGCAGCACACGCCTGTAGAAGCTATGGATTGAATTATCCAGCAATGAAAGTGATCGAATCGTGATCCCCAGAAATTTGCTCTAACTTGAAATATAAATCAACAACAAAATCATACCAGATTGAAAAATCCACTCAAATTACAGACGACGAATATAAGCATATGTTCTCAACAAAACCATCTTCAGACAATTCAGTTTTAGGTGCTTTGGGATGCCGCTTAGCGACTGCACGGCTTTGAAAACTTGCAAACGGACAGTTGACAAATGACATCAAGTACTTCTTCTTGGACTATTTAGATTTTTTGCAAAAAATAATTTAATAAATAAAAAAAATTAATATAATATATATTTATTAATATTTAATAATAAAAAAATTAACAAAAGTTAAATGCTAAATATAAATTTTAGAATTTGAAATAAAACCGTGTTGTAGCCGCTCTGAAATAACTTTGCTACATAATAGTATATGTATGGTGCAGTTTATCCGAAATTAAATTTAAAAAAATCATTAATTAGTTGGTGGGTTTTTATTATTAAATTCAAAGTAAGATCGGTAAGTCATTAAATAGGCACAAGCCTTTAATTTGAAATTTATTGTAAAATGGTAAGTGATTAGGTATGTGCCCTATGACTAACTACTATTTACTATTGCAGTCACGTATAACTACTTTATCTGGCTTACGTTTTGCACGCCCCCCCCCCTCCCTATTTTTTAGAACTTTCCTTGACAGACAAAATTGGTTTTCCAGGTGACACCGCCGAGCGTGGAACCACTGGCGCAGAACCTCCAGCTCAGTTACCGATTAGTAATTACTCCAGCCGGTATTCAAACGCCGCAGCAGAGGCCTATATCTTCTCCGCAGACACCACCATCTGTTCCTTATGCTAAATCCAAAGGGATGCCTCCGCCAAAGTTAAGCCGCGTTAATGAGCAGAGCACCACCCTGGACGACGACGCTAAAGCATAGGATTCGAGCATCCCTACCGCTCTACCGGGCACGCCGCTCCGCAACCTTCATCAGCGTAAAACATTTAATTATAATTTTTGGTTTACCAATTTTCAGATTAGACCAGAGTCCAATTTTAGGGGGAGATAATGTGATGTACCTGCAATGATTACCATAATTAATATTCTATCAACTATCTATTTATCATTACAATTTGTCGTCTACTTTAGGGTTTATTAGTTTCACTTCCAGTTCATCAATTAAATTATCAATTAAGTGCAAACCGCACCTTAATGTTTAAATAAGTTAGTAATAATAGTTTTTTATTTTTAATAAGACACTATTCAATTGGCTTTCAACTACAAAGATCCTTGGTCTAGTGCCAAACACGACAGATATGGAAATTAGGTTTCTTTCTGGCGAGAAATCTAAAAACTGATCCCCATGTACATACTATCACCTGCGGTTATCAGACAAAAGCTACGGCCGTACCTGATTTCAGGTTGCTGTCTGTCCTTTGTAGGCTGGGCCCGTAAAAGAGCGGATTATTGCGGTTTGCCTTGTGTGCCGACATTATGACAAATAAACGCAAACGAGCGCTTTCCCAACCATATCACAACACTCTGCTTACATGTTGACCATCCGCTTAGCGGTGATTTTCAAATAACGCAACTTTTCCTTCTTAAAAATGGTTCATTTTATGTTTATTTTTTGGTATCGTAAATTGTGCTAAAAATTTTATTCTTGAGGTTAAACATGCTTTTGTCTCGAGGATAGGAGTGTATTTGATCAGGTTTATGTTAACAAAAAATGAACGTTTTGTTTCAATTTACTCAGAATTACAGTGTTTATTGCCTGGTTTTGCACTGGCGACCATTTCAAGTGTCCAACTTTTATATTATCGTTGCTAGATTATTTTCCTGCTGTGATTGTAACAGGTAACCGGGAAAAATTATTTCCCAGAAGCGAAGTCGAAAAGTTCATTAAAAATATAGAACACAAATCTAAAATAATAGCTTAGACTCCTGTTGTGGACCGACACATTATGTGTCTAGGCGCCATGGTGTGAGATATTGTGACCCTTGGTTTTGCCATTAAGTGTCATAAACAGATAAGCTATTTACGTATATATTGACAAAAAATATTTACTTGCAATAATATTGACAACAAGTCAAGTTTTATTACAATCTACATTTTTTGTAGGCTCAATGTTTTTGCTTATATTTGCTTATTTGCTTAAAAAAAATTAGTTATAAATCACCCGGCCACATGCATTTCAGAGTATTCCTACGGCAAAAGAAAAAAGGCCTACGCAACCATCTAATTGAAATCAAGGTAGCATCATTCATTTATTTTTCACTTGTTATTTTTCATTTGCCTATGAAGTGACATAGGTATTTCAGTGACAGTTTTGTGTAAACGGTTTTGAAATTTATATTTAGATATATACTTGTTGAATAAATGTCGAAACTACTTGGTTGGTGGGAATGTATAAAAGATCGGAAAACAATTTTTAAGTTGGTCTAGTCGTTCTCGAGATAAATTGAGGTTGAACTGAAAGACGGATGGACAAAATGGTAATAGAAAATTGCAGTTTTGCCCTTGGCCACTCATGTCAAACCGTTTGTTCATCATTGATTGTCTTCGATGATTTTGTCTTCTTTAATGCATACAATCAAAATTATGTCCGCATGCGGTTATGTTCAAGATATTATTCCATAGATCAATAGCGGTCTGATTTACACGTAGTTTTTTGGAATTAAACTTTTGACAACTTGGTTTTAAGAAATCCTGAAGCGCTTTCGAGTGTTCAAACTAGAACAACTAACTGGCTTCACAAAACAAAAGTTTTGTCTATTTGGAAGATAAAAAAAATTAAATTGTTTGTTTCTCAGGGCTATAAATGTCATGTATTGTAAAAGTAGTAGCTTTAAAGCGTTTTCAAGTTAGGACTAGAATTTTTACTTTGTTTTTTAGGCTATTCCTGTAAATGTATCCGACTAACAACTAATTTTCTGATTTTGAATATCATTCCAGGTGCGTAAAATTTTCATTTAAAATTATTATGCCAGATCAGCAGTCTAGAGACTCCCAAGTGCTATCAAAGAATAACTTTTCATAATATTTGGACTTGACTCAATGTCTAATACTATTATCAATATCAACAATTAATAGTTTATTATCTGTTTGGACAAGCAGATCAGGATTTATGAAACACGCCGTTAAGTGCTCATATTAAATTATTTTAACGCTACATATGATTTATGTCATTTATAATCAATTTTCAAAAGTTTTAAGTACACGGAATATTTGAGAATCGCCGTTAGATTTTTAACCCCAAGGATAACGTTTCTGTTGTCTTATGTATCAACAGAATATGATAATGAGTCCTATCAAAAAAATTTGGAAATATTTAGTACAAAAGTAATGTAATATGTCTTGTTAACAAGATACATGCAATGATACTGATTTGTGTACCTACTGTAATACTAATTATTTAAACATACTAATTGTGTGTGAGCAGTGTAGGAGCTACCAAATTATGAAATAGCAAACCACAAATTATATGATTTTGTTTTTATTTAAAGCTGTGTTTACAAGTATCTTTTATTTTTCTGATTTGGGAGTCTTTAATTACACTATTTTTTTGTCAACGTAAACAAGACACAGCTAAAAAAGAAATTCCCTTAAGCCAAGGTAAGCCACAAAGTATAATGCATACAATGCTTCAAAGGACAATGGAATTATTATTGCACGGTAGACAATTTAAGTTCAAAAGTTTTTTATTATATTGATATCCATATCAAGTGCAAATTAAACAACAATCACTAAAGT
>JAQFYP010003974.1:0-10247 GCA_034694865.1 Bilobella braunerae
AGACCAGCCCTCCATTCTCAAAAGTGCATTTTTACGGCTCTGCTCCACCGAAACCTGTCACGCATCTCGGAGCCACAACCAATAGAGCCATGGAGAAAGCATTGTGGAGATGCGGTCTATTGATTCCAAGTGTTTTCTTTCTCTACCACTTTCACTTGTCAACAGTTTCAGGAGGCAGCAAGACTACTCGTACAAATAAATAAAAAAAAAACCGACAATAACTGTCAAATATACAGTGTTAGTCGTTCAATTAAGATAAATATCGTTCCATGAATCTAATAAACTAATTCAAGAAATTTTCATCAACGTAATCGTGTAATCGGAGTAGTGCTAATCAAAGTAATCAAGTAATAATGCTTTCATTCCAATATTACTTTTTCTAAAGCGTGGTGAATTTCTGCTCATAGCGCACTTACAGTGGTATTTTAGAAAATTGGAGTGTACACCGGTAAACCGTGCAAATATTTTGCGTAGACTAGATGAAACGCGTCACCGCGGCGGTGAAAGTGGGTGAGTATTTCAATCCCGAATAATTTATTCCAATTATTTAAATTTGAGCGGTGAAAGTGAATTAAAACTAACCCGTAATTTATTCAATTTGCACAAGTACTGGCACGCCGGAAATTGAGCGTTTAACTGAAGCTTGAAATCGCTGCTACAGATCTTTAATTGAAACTCGATGAACACAATGTTATAAAAGAAAAGAAAGAAAAGCACAAAGTGGAACTGGCACAATACACGCAGCATTTCCATTAAGTCTGTATCTTTTGAAGCATTTTTAACAGCAAATTTTAACTTGAAAAATGCAATGCGTGCCCGGGTTCCATGTCAATACCGAGAAAATCAAAATTGAGAAAACTTAAACCGCAAACCGCAAAATCGAGAACGGCCATAACCAAAACCGAAAAAACCAGAATTATGGTTATGGTAGTTCTTGATTTAGGTTTCTGGACTTTGACCTGCTACTACATTCCCGTCCTAGAACAGGGGTAGCCTTGTCCATTGACCATATCGAATCGCAAGGAAACGAATGAATCGCTAAAATCGCTGTTCGCTGACAACGACAGCAAATCAGCGTCCCATGATC
Organism: Bilobella braunerae; assembly: GCA_034694865.1. NCBI lineage: Eukaryota > Metazoa > Arthropoda > Collembola > Poduromorpha > Neanuridae > Bilobella > Bilobella braunerae. The sequence continues at coordinate 1,088 of JAQFYP010003974.1, forward strand.
CACCTACGTATCATTTGTCAACTCTAGTTGATACTTAATCTCAAGTGGGCGTGTACCGCAATATTTCAAATATCAAAGGAGCCAGAATTCCGTGATTTGAGGCAATTGGAACCGTAGCATCAGTTTACGAAGAACCTCAAAAACAACCAGTAGTTTACAACTTATCAAGATCTTGCCAAAAGGCAAATTACGATTATTTGAACAGTGTTGGAACAGCATTTGCTGTCAAAGCGGAAATAAGTACGTAAGAATTTAACGTCATCATCAACGTTATTAAAAAAGAAACATTCGAGTCACAAGCTGTGCGCCATTCTAAAAACATACAACACACAAATCATGTATTTTATAAACGTCAAGTTTAGAATTCTAATATTTTAAATCGGGGTGGGAATCCACAAAGTCCGTGTAATGAAATAATGTTAGCCCCCCATGTGGGTTGACTACGGCAATTAAAACAACTTTGTTTAAAAAAAAATCTATTTCAAATTAAAAAAAAACATGAATCAAACAGGCTTCAATATTTTGTTTTGAAATTGTTGAAAATGAAATAGAAAAAAAAATATATTTATATATATACGAGCCAATGCGACGTCTTAAAATTTTAGAAAATAAGCTCTTAGATTAATTACTAGGGAATTAGTGCTACATGGCAAGTGAAAACGCAGAAAACTGAAAAGCGTATTGGAAAATTGAAATGTAAAGGGCTACTAAATCTTGTTCGAAAAATTTGAAAAACAAATTTTTGAAGACTTTGCTCTTTTCCAAATGACAAATTTTCTCTAACTTTGATACTGCTAAAGATTATTTTGCACTCTAAGGGGAAATTTGTACTTTCTTGAGTTATTGGATTTGACATTTCGTTGCAACTTTACAATTTGTTAACGAACTTGGAAGTTGAAACTTTGTAATAAAACTTGCATCAAATAAGAAAAATGTAAGATTTAAAGGTTCTTTTTGTTGAATTCTTAAGCAGAAATAAGGAATTTTGAAGTTTTTGTTTAACTTTCGCTAGTAGAATGTCCAAACTTACAAGTTTTCTCTGAAAATAATGCAACTGGAGAAACAGAAAATGCAAGTCGAACTTGAAGATCCCTACCTGAAATAAGCTTTGTGCACATAAAAGGAGTTGGTGTTAAAAGCAAACTTGTAATTTCCAAAGAAGGCTCAATATATGTTGTAGAAGAAGTAGAGCATTTTCAGAACAAAAAAGAGAAACTCCAAACGTTGCTGTATTTATAAACTGGGAGGTTTTTGTGCAATTTAATAAATCACGTGCATCGCATGCATGAGAGCAAATAGCTATGTGGTGTTTTTTTTTATTTTAATTTGTAGCAGCATTTAGAACGATAAATGTTTCCGCTGACATTCTCGCTTTGTGCATGACATTTAGAAACGTTGTGTTCATTCTAAAAATTTCTAAAAATTACAGCAAATCCCATTTTGGAAAATACGATTTCGAGCAAATCAAGAAAAGGTTGTAAGGGTTGGTTATCATGAACTAATCGTATAAACGTTTATAAATAGTATTTAGATTTAGTACTTTAGTATGCGGCACCGAAATACTAAAATTTCAAGTAGTAGTTTAGTTTCGTTATGGTTAGGTGACATCTTCTGTTGTATTAGGCTCACAATAGGTTAACCTAAAACTAAACTACATCGGCTTAACTTATTAACATCTAAAACAACAAAACTTTTCACTAAATTACTTGCGCTAACATGCGACCAAAGCATGTAGTACTCTAATTCTCTAAAAGAACATTTTCAAAGCCCATGAAATTCAATTTCAAAAACTTTTTCCACGAAATAAGCTAATTTATTTTGGAAACGTTTGATCTAAGCTCAACATTACTATGTTTCAGTTTGTACATTTTGCATGTGTTCATAAAAGTAATGTATTCTGCGTGTTTCAATTATGTAAATAACTTTCCCTAAAACATGTCACATAACTTTGTAAGCAAACTTTTCCCATCTCCGGATTTTCAACTTCATTCACCTACGGTAGATTTTTTTTCCGCGCCAAATTTTAAAAGTTTTCCTGAGTGGCGTTCTAATCTTAAATTTTTTATTAATTTTTCGAGAAATGTTTTAATGGCCCGTTAGGTTGTGGAGGGTTAGCTGAATATTTGGGTGTAGTTTTGCTGCAATGAAGATTTGTTTTATGGGTACTTTTTATTTAGTATATTTAATTAAAAGGACGAAATGAAAAGAGAATATCAAGATAGAGGAGGCCCTTCAAATGTAATTTTGGCGCAGTAGGTTAAGCTAAGGGCCGCTTTAAGATGTTACGACTAACAAAACTAGAAAGTTACGAGACTAATATTCGCTATGCTAAAAACGGCTTAATAGGGAGTCTTGGGGCACCAGATGTAAGGTTTGGACAGTGACCCCCACTGTCCAGGCCTTAACTAAAGGAAAGAAGGGACAAAACGGGTAATTAAGGGGCTCTTTGGCCCAAGGATGGTGTTTGTAGAATTGCTAATTAATTCTAAATTATGTTAAAACTGCCATCTGTTGTTGTTTTTTCTAACTACAGTTTAAAGTATATTAGAAATAGTCGACTTAAAACGTTTTCTTAAATTCCTTTATTTCTTTTCTTAGTTTATTTGTCGTTTTTGAGTCAGTCGAGCTTTAGCATTTCACCTGAAATGACCTATCTCTATTTTCTGCTCTAGTTTTGACTCCAATTCCTTCCTAAACTTAATTAACTAATTAAAAAAAGGGTTAAAATCCTTGCAAAAATGGATTTACTTGACCTTTCGGCCAGTCTATTTATTTGACATTTCCCTAAAATCTGATTTTAAGTATTCTCAAGTTCAAGAATACGAACAATGCAAATATTTGGTAAAATGAAATTATTTTGAATTTCAAATCACATAAAAATAAAAATTCGCATAAAAATGAGCAGCAGTTCCCGGAAACTGCTGCTCACTTCAACTCACAGGCTTTGACAGTAATAATTTTATTTCGGCATTCAGTAGTTGCTGAGATTTGCTTTCTTTGAATGCTGAACATCTTTCGCAATTTAGGCTAACTGAGCAGATTAAGTGTGATTTTATGAAAAATAAAAGTTAAGAGTCGATATTCAAAACAACGTTGAGGAAGCAAACGATGAAGCTGAAATTGCCCTTTGCTTACGTTCTCTTATTAAAATTTGTCCTAAAGGAGAAAGTGGATCGATTTTTGTGACAATTTGTTTGCAGTCGACAGGCATTTTCATTAGTTGGTCTCTCTGCTAAATTTATGTCGTGGCGACTGTCCTCCGAAATCATTAAACTATTGAAGAGAGTTTGAGAGAGAAAATGAAGAATTTAATTGACTGTTTTCTGCACTTTAACAAGGACAAAACCCATTTCTCTAATTTCGAACTCATAATACTCCAATTTGTCACCTTATATTTTTCTTTTTATTGAAATTCCTTTTTGGAGAAAGTAGAGTTTTTAGTTTCCTGGAGAAATTGCATTGATGAAAGTTCATTTTGGATGACCGCAAGCCAGTGATCCCTGTGGATGCTTTTGAGGCGTGGATTCAAGTGGCAAACGAGTGACTTTTACTAATGATTTTTCTCCGTTGGTTTAATTATGATTATTAAATTATTAATTATTATTTTCTCCTTTGTATCTTTCCATACTTACCTCTATCTTGGTGAAATTTTTAAGGTAAGTTAAGTTACTTAAGTAATTAAGGTTAGTAAGATGGTTAGATTTCCGTTGTAGTTTGCAGTTAAACAACATGTAATAAATATTACAGCGTTTACAGGTCTGACATTGATCCAAAGTTTCCCAGATCCTTTGTTTCAATAAAAACCTCCAATTTTACTTGGGTAGTTTTTGTAGCATTGACTTTTTTGATGATGAGGTTTTATTTTTTTTTTCTTATTTTTTTTTAAATGAAACAGTTTTTTAGAAAAAGTTGAAAGGAAGAATAGAAACTGGGCCTTAGAAGTCGCGTGGTATATTTTTGGTAGAATGGTCTTGAAGTTGAAGAGAGTGGGCCCTTCTGCTCTCTCAAATGGCCTCATCCACCGTCTGCTCCGAGCCTTGACAGCAACCAACTTTTTATTTCGTAATGGACTTTCTCCAGAATTCTCCAGGAAGTATTACTGGAGAGGTGCTGGACAGGTGGAGGTTCCAATAGAAGTCATTTGAATCATGCTCAAGTGACAGACGGAACAACTTGAAACTGTTCAGAGAAGACTTATTGCACTTTTTTACATTAGAGACTGAAAGGGCCGGTTTCCATGGGCCCGCTCAAGCGGCCGTTGTTCTATATTCTACGATATCCAAAAACCCTGATTTTTAATTTTTGCAAAACGGGTTCTAAATTCAAAAATCTGGAACAGTGAGACCTTTTCCCTCATAATCTTAATATCTTAATGTTAAGAACCTCTTCCTAAAATTCGCCCCTACCAATCAGAGATCCCAAATCTGTCATTTGTCTTTAGTAACTTTCTGCCTTTCGTTACAGAAACAATAAACTCTATTTATGTTTATGAGTTAATTGCCACATCCAGGCCTCGATTAATTGCAATCTTTGTAGAGTCGTAGGCTGGAGTCTCAATTTAAGTTCACTTGGCTGAATTTCCTGGAGAAAGCAAATTGTGTACCCATGTCACCGCAAAGCAAAAGGGTTCCTTTGGATTTCGTCCTGGAGAAAACATGCTCTTGGGCTTTCTGGAGACAATGAAAAATATCGCGCATTTTCTATTTTCGCTGAACTTTTCAATAACAAAATATACTTGTCCAGCATTTCCAGGAATCCATGTTCTCCCTAACGGATCATCCTTAAATGAAGGCTTTCTGGATTTTAAATCACATTTAGAACACACTCTGCAATCAAAAATTAACTCGCTTTCTCTCTTCATACTCATACCCCTCTTCCAACGTGAGTAATGCATGGCACTTGATTGGTTTACATTTTCAGGACAGGTGGGAAAATTCGAAAATGGAAAAACCTGTGTCCGTAGCTTTTTTTTCATGTATTGCCTTTCAAAATTAAAACGAACTGCTGGACACGTCGTTTTTTCACCAGTTTTGACTCCCGAGGGTTGAACATTACGTAAACCTTCACTGTGTGGATTTGCATGTAAAAATATAAGCTCTACACAATTTCAGATTTTTGAAATGCACGGTATATATTTTTGAAAGTGAGTTGACATTCGAGTGGATAATATGATGAGGTGCAAATTTTAAATAGTAAATTGAACGCTTTCTGAAAGAGCTTTTGGACGTGGATCAAATGCAAGTTGCAAGATGAATGTAGGAAGTGGTTGGAAGTCACTTCATAAATCAAAGTGAAAAGGGGCGAAGCAGCGTTTTAAAATTATTCCAAGAAGGTCGATCGCTGGAGAATCGCTAAAACTTTCTACAATATCAATTTGGGGAAGGTTTAGACTCTGGGACTCATGGAATGTTGTCCGGAGAATGAAATCCCTTGAATTTAAACTTGATTTCTTCTGTAAACGCTAAGGGCCTGTCAAAGGAAGTTGGGCACTTTCTGTCCATGGCGTGTCCAGTGAACACTGGAATAAGGCATGTCATCATGTCAAAGATCATTAGGAAATCTCCCGTTCAAAATCGACCATTTCACAATTGCTGCAACGGTGTATTTTAAGCATTTTTAGGAACATTTAAGAGTAGGCGGACGCTGGGGATTTGGGGAGTTAATCGTTTAAGCCGGAAGTGAAAGTTGGTTTTCTCCAGGTTATCTTTCCCCAAGCGCTGATTTGCGGCTGTTGGGTGAGGAGGGATGAAGTGCAGGTTGAGTGTCCAGTGGCCTCGAGTTCCATTTCCACGACTTTCTTCAAATGTGCTTTCTCCTCGAATAACGAACAACTTGCAATTTTGTGTGAACTAAACACCCAATTTTGACTTAAATCCTGCCAGACTGTAACATGAAATAAGGCAAAAAAAATATCTGCTTTCGACAACATCCAAAAAATGTATTTATATATGTTATTCAGATACAGAGCATTTTTATACGCAGAAAAAGAGGAAGTAACTATCTTTGCAGAATACTAAAATTGTGAGTTAAAATCTAAAGACTTTACATGAACCCTATGTTAGGGCAATATGTCCTAGAGAGACAAATTTAGGATTTGGGGTAACAGCCTTGCACTAGAACAATATCTAGCTTACCGGACTTTCTCTTCATGTACAGGACGTTGAGAAAAATTATGTACAGAGCGTTTCAAAAAGTTAAATTTCAACGGCGTCAGTTCAGCTCTGTATTACGGTACGTCGCTATATCTAACTTATTCATAAATTACTTGGCTTCGACGATATTTCCGTTTGAGTGGCGTTGCGTTTTTGGATTTGTAAACTTCCACTAAATATTTGTAAGGCTCTATATATTTGAAAAACAAATCTTGCTGAAGCACAAAAGCCGTATAGTAAGTTGAAGTTGTATCATTCAATTATTTCCTGTTGTTGTTTACATTTCATCTGAGAACTTTGGTTTTCAAGTTTTTGAAGAATTTGGGGAACAATATTTATTGAGTAGTTAATTTTTTAGATAAGCATGAGTTAATTGGTGGAGTTAATTAAGAGTTAATGTTTTTTTTTTACACGAGGAAGACATTAGAGGGCAAAATTTGGGTTAAAGCAGAAGCGAACTTCTGAAAATTCAAAGAAAGTATGGTTTAATTGGGTTGCGGCTGTTAGTGGAAAGTTAATTTTTGCTCCGAAGACGCTGGACAAAGAGAGCGTGAGGGCACCGGAAGTTGTCCAGGAAGTGTCAAAGGATCCCAATTCATTAGTACTTTCTTCTCCAGCAAAAACTTGTACAGGAGACTCTCCAGCTCATTTGCAAACCACTTCCAGGGTCAACAGCAGAGTTCATGTGTTTCAGCAAAGAGTGGCTAAGGGTGGGGGAGGCCTGCACGCAGATTTCCTGTCTCCCAAGTGCCTCCAAGAGCTTCTCAATCATTTCTAAATCACATCCAGCAAATTCCAGGATTCTATTCTCCAGAACACTTTTCTCTAGCAAACACTTTGCGTCCACAAGTATTGGAGTGAAATATGTCATTATGGTAATCGACTAAAGAGTTTGAAAATCCACATTTTGTAAGTCATGTGAACAGGGAAGCGGCTAAGTTACCGTAAAACCTCCAATAGCAACCCTGCATTCAAATGTTTTCGTTCTGCTACAAAAAAATACAGTGCGTCTCCTACAAAAAGGGAAAGTCCTTGAAACTAAACTTCGTCCTACAAAGAATGCTACGGACTAAGACCCTAAAATTTGAATCTCAGAGCATTAAGCTTAAGCTTAAGTACCGTTTGGTCAAGATTTTGAAATTTTACTCACAGTTTTGCCCTATGTCGACTTTATTTTAATACGGATCATAAAAAACGCGCTATGTTAAAAATTTTCAAAATATTATGTAAAACGATAGAAAATCAAATGTAGTCAAGTTATAATCTCAAAGCCATTTGCTGTTTATTCTGGAGTAAGCTGCCATTTGCTCACTTTTGAACAGTTTTTCCAACGGCCGGTTTGGTTTGTTTGGATTTTCTGAAGCTCTGAGCCTTTTTTCTTTTGCAATACCGCTTTGTAAGATACATCTTTTTTCAATAAATAAAAAGCAATAACAAAGTGTGTCTGCAGAATTCAAATAAAATTATTTTAAAACCCATGCTTGTTTAAAACGCTTGCTTAAATAACGACCTTTCACACGGCGTAGGCGCTTATTGAATTCGAACAGAAAACACGGTTTTTGACCTTTATCCTCGGGAGAAAGTCACCCCCTGTGACAAGCGAAGTCAGTATCTGATCTTTTCCTGTTCTACATTGTTGTTTCCTTCCAAACTATAGAAGGACTCGGATCGTCACAAGGTAAATTCAAAAATCTTATTCGAACGTAAAATTTTGGAGAAATCAAAAAGAAAACGCGGAAGAACAACGAATTTTCTGTCGTGAAGGCATACACGGAGCTGAATCACTTGGAATATGGACGGTACATTGCATTTGAATAAACATCAAATGGCTTCGCGATTGGGATTTTTTGCAACTGAATACTTTTTAAATTATTGAATTAACACACTTGAAATGGTAATATTAGCAAAATGTGCAAAGGGTTCTTTATGACAACTTTTGGGTTTGAATTCTCTGCGTTTTTTTTTTTTTCAGAATTATAGACTTCCTAACTTTCTCTTTTTCTAATGAAGTGAAAGACAAAAATTGAAACATATCTAATCTGCTTATCAAACTACTGCTTAAATACTACTGCCAAATCAAACTCTGGCAAACTAAGTCACTTTTGCGATCATTTTCCGTTCTTCATTGTTATTCTCTTCAAATTTTCGTAAAGACTCGACTCGTCGCGAGATAAATTCAAAAATCTTGTTCTAATGTAAGATTTTGCCGAAATTAAAAAAAAAGGCAGAACAACGAGTTTAGATTTGAATGTTGACGCGGAGCTGTGTCTCTAAGATTGTAAACCGTACGCTGCGTTAGAATAATCATCAAATGGCTTCAAACAATTTCATAGCATATACACATGATTATACATAACATACATTACATACAAATCATTCATTATGATTTTCTACAACTAAATATTCTAAACAATTCTAAAACACTTGAAATGAAATATTTTCAAAATGTACAGATGGTTTTTTGTTGTTGGAGTGACATATTTTGGATTTTGGATTCGCGCCGTTTTTTTTTCAGAATCACAGTTTTTCTGACTTTCTCTTTTTCTAACGAACATTCTAATCTGCTAATGTACCTAATACTGGAATATGACTTTGTTTATTGCAGATGAATTGTTTTTCTTTTGAGAAGTATCGAGCGGGGAAATCTAACTTTCTCCAACTTTATTTTCAAGCTGTTTAAATGTAGTTAGCTGTCAAGTTCGATTGTTCTGTTTTAAATTCTGTTTAAGAAAAGCGTTGCCTGAAACACATGTCATTTTGAATCTTCCCGCTTTGTTTTGTTAATGGGTTTTATAATCGTTGTGCATTTGAAGTGAAAAGCTGAAGAAGGGTGTTGGCGGAAATGGATTTCATTTCCATCAATTTCTTCTTACTTTCCATCCTATTCTTGTGAGGATATGACCTCACAATTAGTTAATTGTATTTAGTTAATGGCCATAAGGCCTTAGGACGCGTTTCCCCTTTCTGCCACCTTTCGTCTCGGTGTGCACCACCCTTAAGCCCTCGTG
>JAQFYP010003975.1:0-10246 GCA_034694865.1 Bilobella braunerae
GAACTGTGAAGAGTAATGCGTGTAGGCTTGACGAGGTCCATTTCATAACACTTGTCAGATATTGCATTTGTAATATGGCATTGTGTAAGGTTTGCATTTTCTGGCAATGTCGCGACACAATTGTTTAATCCCTGCACCACAGCCCGACGCTTTTCAGGAGATAGAGGAAGCGTAATTTTCTCCCTAGGTTGCGAGGTAACCATGCCTTCTGTTTCAATATTGATGGTAGTCAATACTTGGAATATTAACTTAAATATTTAAATTTGTAAATAAAATTTTATGATTAACCTAATTTAAGTCAGTAACGTAAACGTTTTATATTATCACAGTTTAATTTATATATTTGCGGTAATTTGTTGTCATAAAAGTTTTTCAACATAATAATTATAAATCAATTTTTAAGGGTTAAAAAAGGCAAGTTTTACATTTTCTTTATTACCTTTACTTAAAAGGTTTGTTTAAATTGCTCTGACACTATCCAAATTTTTTCATACTTAAGGTTCGAATTCCAAGTTTTGCTTCAAAAGCTTCGAAAATTTGCGAATTAGTTCATTTCCAAAGTATTGGAAATGATGAAGAAAACTTTGGATTTTTTAAAATTTTGATTGGCAAAGCAAAATCAATTTTTAGGAACTTGCCATGTTGTTGACGTTTTTATAATTTCAGGCATCAGTAGCCAGTATAAAAATTTAGACTATTTCGGAGAGAAACTTAAGATATGGAGGTTGATTAATGTTTCTTTCCTGAATGAAAATGTACATTTCCTAAAATTTTGGAACTGATTTTAGAAATTTCGAGAAAATTTGGTCTTCTTAGGATAATTTTTTAGGTTTTTAGAAAAATTTACGCCAAATTCTCAAAAATTTGCAATCTAGGTTTTGTTCCAAATTTTGGAAGAAATCAAGACAACATGATAACTGGAATATTTCCTTTTTGCTACGTATTAGTCCACAAAATATTAAGCTGGCGTTAATGCATTATTTTTTTTTAAAGAAGCCAAAAGCAAAACAACTTGCTAAAAAGTGTTTACTTTTCAAATCAAAATTTTCAAAATAAACCATGCAGAATGTTTTCAACATTTTCATAATTTTCAAAATGAGCTTTAAAGAATTTGTTCAATCGATAAATTTGGTTCGTTGCAGAGCAATTTTTTTTTTATAAACATGATTTAACACGATCAAAACTCTGCAAATGAATATGACCTTCATTGGGAGCGCTTGATTAAAAATCCTTTTTCGACTTTTTGACGCTGAATTTTTTCAAAATTTTCAAGCACAAGCGTCCAAAATTTGAATCAAAATTTCACAAATAAAAACTCGGACACGTGACTATGACCACCTTGCAGCACATGAGCAGCCACTACTTGTCAAATCGCTGCAAGAATCAGCCGTTTCTAGCCTGAAATCCTACATTTCACTTTATCCACTCAGTTCACTCATCATCCGGGTCAATCGTTGCCATTCGCTGATTCAAGTCAACGCACTAACTAAATTTACAAAACTTTTTGAAGCATCTCACCAAATCAAAAAAAAATGTGTTCAAAATTCCTATTCTCATAATTTTTTTGTAATTTTAAAAATTGCATTTTTAGAAATATGAGCTATTTTTCTATACTATACTAACTGCATTCATTTTGTTTATCAAATGATCACTTTTGAGCCGCTTGAAATTTCTATCAAAAATATGATGTAAAGAAAATGGTCCAGATTCCAATGTTGTGTAATGGGTACAAAATGAAATAATTTAAGTGTTGATTTTGATTGATGAATTATATATTTTTTTCTTGCTCTTTGACATTTGCCTATGGCCTGGTCAACGTGCTTGAGTTTGTGCTAAGTGAGTGGGGGAGGATGGTATGAGCCTGTGAGTTGACTTGGAAGTTCTGAGGGTGGAGGCTGAAAGCTTTCGAGGAGACTCTGCTTAAGCAGAGGCTCAACCATCTTTTTCGCTTACCGGCCCAAGCCCACCCTCCACCACCGCAACTGTCCAGGCTTCCACTCACAACTACCACACCACCCCTTTTTCTGTCTTACCCACTTACCCAAGTTAGGACAAGAGTCCTAACCCCCCGAACTACGAGTTTTGGGCTCCAATACACCATTCCGTCCATGGCTAGAGCTCAAGGTTCTAACCATTTGGCCTACAAGAGTTGGACTGATGAATTGTATTACATACTTTTAACATAATAGTTATGATATAACCATACACTATAATTAATAAATTGTATAATTTCTTAGCGGTTTGTTACTGAATTAATTGCTAATTAAGTTAAATTTGAATTTTCATAGAATGCGAATGTTTCAATGTACTGCTGCCGCCGTAATTCAACGCTGAATTTCAAATATTTTCAGCTCAATTTCATATTGTTTACCCAATAGTTCCAACTCCTTCATTGGTAAATGTTCACTCCTTCCAGTCAAGAGGGGCGCAGCGTTCTTGGATCGCTGACTATAAAAATTTTAATTTCTATAGTTTACTAAAAAAAATTAATGAAATTACTTGTTTGGAAGCGTTGTCGCTGATGTCCCAATCGCTGAAATTCCAAATTAGCAAGAGATCGATTTTAAAAATCCACAAGTTTTAAACGTTGCCTAAATCAACACACACCACCAGACGACGCTCCATACTCCACCCACAATGTCCCAACATTTTGACTCCACACCTCGATACCCATTTGCTTAATTTCAAGTATAAACCATTTGCTTAATTTCAAGCATAAACCATTTGCTTAATTTCAAGGATATAGCATAGCAATTATATGCTAAAATTTTTTAACATTGCCTGCATTGCGAAATCAGAGTTCGCGAGGCCGAGTGGCATGATGGATCTTGTAGGTGGGAACAGAGATCCCAATGGTATATTTTAAAAACAGATTAAATTCCTCCAGTGTTTGAAGCAATTACGTTTGACGATAAAGTAGTTTTTTAAACAGTTATTTTGTTCTTAATTGTAGTTTTAAGTTTTTTAAACCAAAAGTTTATTTGGAAATGTATATCTCGTTCGATGTATATCAAAGTAGTAGGTGTTCCAATAAAGCGCTGTGGAACGCTGATTGGTGACATGGCTGGAGATAGAAACGGAAGCTTCAGCGCTTCAGAAGCCGAGAGACGCCCTACTACCTGTTACATGCAGTCCACTTCACTTCCAGTGTCATTTTGTTCCGAGCCAATTGCTGCCGAGCGCTGATTCAGCCCTTTTCAAACTAAATTATGTTCCGTTTTCTGTGGACGAATAAGCAGCATTGGCAGAATTTGGTTCTCATCATTTGATAAATTATTCAAAGAAGCGTTCTCATTATTTGTTTTTACCTAAAATTTGGAATTTTGAACAATGAGCCAAATTTTCAAGAAAAAAAAACGTTTTGAAATGCATAAGATTTTTTTTTTAAATAGTTGTAAAAATCACTTTTGTGCCAGTTTAAACTTTTGGCTTCGAAACGAATACGAAAATCTTTGCTCAAGTTATAGCTCCGCGATTATTGCTGAATGATTAAATTCAAATGTGTTTGGTAAATGCTTAATAAATAATTAATTACTAATTAGACGTAAAGGTAAAAACTTTTTGTTATCAAAATTAAAATTATCACTTTTGGCGTCACTTCAATTTTTTTGTCGGAGAGGTTGAAAATTCCGCTCAAGCACAAAAAAAACGCAACAAATGCCTCGCTGAAATCTACCGCTCAGTTCCTTTTAGGAAATGATTTTTTAAATTTTGAAAAAAAATCAAATTTGGTTGCGTTGAATGAAAAATTTGAGGAGTTAAATGTTCGAAAGAGAATACAGCTGCAGCTTGAGGAATTTCTGAATTATCCTGCTCAGGGTCACTATACCTTAAATGTGTTTCAAAATTTTTATTGTGAGTCAAGTTTAATTACGGATTATTTTAATTGTGGTTCAATTTGAGCATTTGACTTTTACGCAAAAACACAATTTATAATGGCGAAATTTTTGCAATTGCAGATTCGTGAAACAATCAATTTCTCAATTGATCTCTTTTTCAATTTCAAAGCCGTCTGGAATTCTGCAGGTTTTTTGCGTGAGCGTATAATTCTAAAAGTTTAGCTTACGAATCGTCCTCGATTTGAATTGTCATGAAAATTTAGATTTTTTTTTAGAATTTGGTTCGAAGCGGCGCGGCGTCGAAGGTTTCGCTGACGGTCATTTCTCAATCGCTGAATTCTCGAATTCGTAAGGAATTGTTTTTCCAAATTGCGCCCGTTTTCTACGTTTCTGATACTAAGAAATCACGCTGATTTTAGAATTCTGAAAAAATTAAAATATGACCTTGAATAAACCCAAATAGAGGAATTAAAAATTTTAAACAAGAGTGTCAAGTTCTGACATTTTTTAATCAAGTTCTGGCGAAAATCACCATGAAATTTTGCAATTAGCGATTCTATTTTAATTGTGCTTTAATTGCAATTATCTTTTAATTGCAATAACATAATTGTGTAATGCTTCTCGAATAGAAAAAAAGTAGTAAAAAAGTACTAGAACCAAATATTTTAATTTAGTTTTAAAGTCCAAAATTTTCTTAATTTTTCTTATTAAAATTTTAATTTTAAAATTAAAACTTTATTTTCAAAATTTGGAAAAAAAGTTGATGTAGAAAATTTTAGATGCCTAATTTTGAAAATTCTAATTTGAAAATAAAAACATTTGGCAATTTTTTGGACGTTTTTTTTTTGAAAAAGTTGGCATTAACGCCAATGCATTATGTTTAGGCTGAAACGTAAGAAAAATTAAATTGTCTAGAGTTCAATTGTTTTTGATTGTTTCAAACATTTTAATATTAACATTTTCATTTTTTTAAATTATCGATTTGCAAAAATTTTGACAAATTTGGCGTTCTTGATAGCGTTGAGAACAGATTTTTAACCCGTTTTAGAACGAGATTTCAACGATGTCTATGACCATGAGGAGAACCTTCAAGTAGGTTTTCATTTAAAAAAAAAATGGTCATACACCTTTTGATCTTTTTCTTAAAGTTAAGTTAGAAAAAATTAAAGGCGTTGGTTCCTGCTGCAAACTCTGTATTAGGGAACCTTTTGAAAATGGCACCTCTCTAGGTACAAACAACGTTTTAATTTCTAACCCAAATCAAATTTCTTATTTAAATAAAGAGTTCCATTGATCATTTTCAAAATATTGTTTTCAAAATTTGTCTTAAAATTAATTTCAATCGTTTTTCCGCTCCTCCTATGTCGTAAAAAGAAACAATTTGAAAATTAGAATGCGAAAATTAAGAAATCTAGTTCAAATTTCGCTTCGAAATAATTTGAGCATTAGGTGGGAATAAAAAAAATTGTTCTAAGAGACTTTTTTGAAATGACATGTTTTAACATTTTAAATTTAAATATTTTCAAAAGTTTGGACACTGAAATAGTGGTTGTTTGAAATCTTCCTAATAGAATATTTCAAAATGTGTCTAATAATAAAATCGAACTGATAATAATTTCAATTTTTTAATATGTGTAATTTCATGTGAACATTTTAAAAAAATCAAAAGATTTTACCTTTCGTTTTGTGGTAATGAAACAGAACTTCAGGCCCAAAAATTCAGCGATTTGAAGCCCAGAATCAGTTGATTTTGACAAACATGAAATGATCAGTCGTTTTTTTTTCCAGTCCTTTGACCTGTCTCATCGCAAAAGGTCAAAAGCCAAACTCATTTGAAGTATAAATATAGGCTCAAAATGTGAACAGTGTCTCTGACAACAACAACAGTCAATGACCCCTTGACCACTATTCAAAAGTTCATTGACCTTTATTCAAAACTGGTTCCTGAAACATGGCCACTGGCACTTTAAAAGACAACTCAGGTTCAAACGGGTTACTTATTTGAATATTGTTTCAAAATTACAACTTCTGTATTTTTGGTAATTAATTAGTAAAAAGACTGAATAACTAACTAAATTATTTATATTAATGTAATTAACTCAAATAACTTAAGTCAGTATTCAGTATTAATTTAAGTATTCGATTTCGATTTAAAGTTATACGCCATTTGAATAATTGATGTAATTGTTTCGGTAAAACTTTCACTAGGATAGATCGGATAGGTGGTTGCAAATGTGAACTTGTTTATAAAGGACGTATTAAAAATTCTTTTAATGTTTAAAAAAGTTCAATTTTGTAAACGAAAATTCCGCAGTTTGAACGAATTCATCAGTTTAAAAAAATTGCCCAGTTTAGAAATTGAGAATTAAAAATTCAACATTCTAAAATATTCGAGTTTAAAAAAACCGCAAAAAATTTGAGATATAAAATAAATCCTGTTTTGAATTGTAAAGCATAGCGAGTCATAAGAAGGGAATAAGAGTGATTTGACGTAGCAAATTATGAAATTAATTTTAATTTTCGATTCGTCGAAGCGTAATTGTTAATTAAAATTAGTTAATTGCGTTAATTAATTAGTCCAACAGTGAGAACAGTTCTTCGGAGATTTCCATCGCCGTGGCGGTGCCCGCCGTGAAAATCATGGGAATCGTTTCCTGGGAGTTTTGAGAGAGGAAGACTGTATCTTCCAGGAGATCAGCCTCCATTGCCAGGAACAATTCCACAAGCGAATTGATGTCGCGCTCTGCGTCTGCGCGCGAGTAGTCTTCTTGACGCAGATGAGCAATCATGTCGCGGATGAGGCGCTCAGCGACAACTCCAGTGGCGCGCATTTTCGTCGCAATGGCTGGACCCACCGCGGGATTGTCGCCGAAAGCCACAATGTTCACCGCCGCCTCATCACTTGTTACCAACGTGTGAATATGATTGACTTGCCGAATTGCCGCCTGAAAATTTGCTTTTGAAGATCGGTAGATTTTACCTGAGTAGTTATTTTAAATAATTACTTATTAGCTAATTACTATTTGCTAATTACAACTTACTTAACCATCGTTAATTGCTATTCAATTACATACCTGCATCTGCAACAACCAACACCGCTACCAGGAACACTGCTAAGCAAAACTTGTTCATTGTTAATTATGATTTGAGTTTAATTAACTTAATTATTTAATTGACTTTGATAATAGCGGTCAGTGAATAATGGATTTGTCGCCTTTATAGTACAAAAACGCGACTACGTGCGTCACGTGATTCAAAAATTACAAGTAAGCAGCCGAATGCGATAAAAATCAACTGAAATTAGGCAATTGTCTAAAACCAAGTTAAGTTACATCGCTGATCCGTTGGATTTTTATCTTTAATTGATATTAATTTGTAAGTCCTTATCTTAAGTGCTTTTCTGCTATCACTTACAGCCAAAATCATTTCGGGAGTTGTAGACGGCTGGAAAGTTGGTTGCATAACATAACTTACTCATAACTCAGCTAATTAATGAATTAAGTTAGTTAGTTATATTAAAAAAAAACGAAACAGTTTATTTTTCAACATGTTAAAAAAATCAGTACAACTTGCGGAAATGCAGGAATAGAAAAACTGAAACTCTAGGTATTTAGGTGGCAGAGAGTCGTGGCATGTTAATTATGTTTTAATATTAATTAAACCTAATTAAAATTTAAAGATTTACTGTAATTTTGATTTTTAATTAATTAAAATTAAACGAGGTCAATGACCCCGTTCACCCTTCCGGAGACACCGCGATACAGATCCGTTGATACAGTAGCAGAAGCAGCAGGGCATAGCCTCCGACGTCCAAATGCTTCCCATTGCACAAGTCTCTCGAACCACAACCGGGCCGTATCCGCCTAAATTCAACATTCAAGCTTTGTTCGAAATTTTTAAAACAATTTTTTTTAACTGTTCAATCTCTGTTTTTCTAACCCAAGTAGTCGTCCAATGGACACCAATATGACAGCGGTAATGCAAATGTCCTCCAAGACAATGAATATTGCAGCAGAAGGAAAACTTGAAACGACATTTTTAAAAAATTTTGAAATTGTTGTTTTTAAATTTCCAAAAATAACGTCTAGCGTTATAGTTGTATTTTACAAATGAAAAGTGAAAGTTACAAAAAAAATTTAGTTAAGTTAAATTCGAGTTAAGTTTTTATTAAATTTTATTTAAATTTTATTTACAGTAGATGCAAAAGAGAAAGTTAAAATGAGCCTACTTAGTTTGTGTTTATTATTAGTTTTGAGTTAAAAAAAAAACATTTCAAACTCAAATTATTAAATCACAATTTAATCTAACTTTACTTTGCCGCCAGTTATTTTATTATTATTTTTTAGTATTATTTTTACGGACAGCTACTTGATTTCTGTCGCACAACCAGTGTAAATCAAGGCTTGCTAAAAAGTACAACGCCCTTTTTTACATCCTGATCTCATTGTTCACACCAATTCTTATACAAAGTCTGTTTCAGAGGAATTGGAGTGTACTTTTACAATTGTACAAATTTTTTGCTCAAGATTTAAAAAACCTTTTTTTTAGAACAGTTTCCTCTCAAGACAGAACAATAGGTCATTGTTAAAGGACAGTGCGTCAAATCTTGATCAAAATGCTCCACACGTCGATAATTGGTGTCTCATAACGCCACTGTACACGACCCACTTGCTATTTGCATTTCTTTCAGCACAAAGTGTGCAGCCGCTTTTTCAGTTTTTCAATTAAATTCCTCAACAAACTTAAAAAAAAGTTTATAAAAAAGAGTTTTCTAAAATTAAAAAAAAATGTTTTTATAACGGTTTTCTAAAATGGTGTTTGTCTCAGGCCTACTGTGGCACAGGGGTGTGGCTTACTTTCGGAGCCAATCAAAATGCAGAGTGCAGATTGCATATATTTAATTAATTGTACAAAATTGACTTTATATCTTATTTTGAGTTTTATGTCGTTTAAATAATTTGATGTAATTTGTTGGCGGAAAACTTCCATTGGCAGTAAGGATGCGATGTTGTGCCATATTTTGAGTGATTAAGACAAGTTAGAACACATTTTAAAAAAAATAGTTTTTTTTTAAATGTTTAGAATAAGTCCTGTTTCACATTTTCTTCTTTACCTTTCACTTGAAAGACTTTTTTGAAAACGCAGTTAAGGTCGTCTTTTTTTAAAAAGATTTTTAGAACAAGATCACGAGAGAAACGATATACAGAAATACAAATTGGCAGAAAAACGTCAAACTTAGACTGGAAGCTCATGCGCTGCAACATCATGAATGATCACGTGTCAAAGTTGTATTTTTGAAATATCTGTTCCAAACTTTGTTCTAAACTTTTTTGATAAGGTTGAGAACAGCTTACGTTTGACGTAATTTAAAAAAAAATCAGCGCAAGCGTAAAGTTATTGCGCTGAAACAGTTTTTTTTAATTGAACGCTTTCGATTGAAATTTTGGTCATGTTTGTTTTCAAAATTTAAATATTTGATCATTTTAATTTAAAATTTTTATTTGAAAAGCAAAAACCATTGTTTTAGGAAGTTGGCAATCTATTCTGGACGTTTTTTTTTATTTGAAAAAGTAGACATTAACGCCAATGCATAACTTTAGTTGTCTCGTTTGGATCGTTTTGAAAATTTGATAATGACCATTTTCAAAATTTTTACAAATGTGGCGTGTTGACACTGTTGAGAACAGTTTTTTAACCCGTTTCAGAACGAAAATTAAAACGATGACAATGAGGAAAACCTACTCAATTACGTTTTCACTTTTTTTTTAAATGTTTAAAAAAAACTTAGTTGCTTCCTGCTGCGAAGTCCGTGAAGGAAAATTGAAAATAACACCTCTTCAGGTAATAACAATGTTTTAGTTTCTAAACTAAATCAAATTTCTTGTTCAAATCAAGACTTCTATTGATCATTTTCAAAACATTGTTTTCAAAATC
Source organism: Bilobella braunerae (assembly GCA_034694865.1). NCBI lineage: Eukaryota > Metazoa > Arthropoda > Collembola > Poduromorpha > Neanuridae > Bilobella > Bilobella braunerae. Next base: position 9,774 of record JAQFYP010003975.1, read on the forward strand.
TGTTTTTTAAATTCAGTTCAATCGTTTATACACAACTTCCTAAATAAAAAAAACATTTTGAATTACACGAAACACAGAAAATTAAAATGCCGTTAAGAAATCTAGTTGAAATTTCGATAATAGATCATAAAGAAGTTAGATAGAATTCGTGTGCTGTGATGGAACGGGGTAATAAATCAGTATTGGTTGTTGCATTGCATCTTAAAAAAAAGAAACTTTTTTCTAAAAATTTGTTTTTTTTTTCAATTACATTATTTAAAACGTTTTTTTAAGTTAGCAAATGGATAATTTGATTGTTTGCTGTTTTAAATTCAAAAAATGAAAGAAAAATAGTTTCTAAGTTTACGAAAACTGATGAAAAAAACGCCAAAATTTTCGTTTGAAATCTTTCAAAATAAAATTTAAATATTTGATCATTTTAATTTAAAATTTTTATTTGAAAAGCAAAAACCATTGTTTTAGGAAGTTGGCAA
>JAQFYP010003976.1:0-10245 GCA_034694865.1 Bilobella braunerae
TTCCTTACGACGTGGTTTAAGCTCACGTCCAAACTTGAACGTGAGCTTAAATTAGCCTACCAAGTGTTTAAGATTCACTCTGAATCGGTGAAATGAATATATCGGTATGGAATGTCACATTTTTTCTAACTATATGTATTTGAACAAAGCATTGCCTTTCATAACGGATTCTAAGCCATTGACAGATTTCAAAGGTTTTCTTGCCATAATCAAATTCTTTAAAGGATTGAATTCACGACTTGTTACAAGAAAATCGGCTAATTTGTAGTTTTATTTAAAAAAAAAATTTATTGAACAAAATTCACTATCTGATATTCAATGTTAGTTTTATTTTGTAGACCAAATTCAAACTGGATTTTTCTTAACATCACTTCGTTCTAAATGCAGTGACGTCAAACCTATGAATAAAATTGAGTAATCGTTTTCTGTTGAAACAAGATAACAAGAATTTTTTCCACATTATAAGGTGACAAAACTTACTTTTTTATAAATATTCTTGATTTGCTAAATAAAGCATAGTCGACGTAACATTGTAAACTCTTCTTCATTCCGCCCATGTGCCGGTGATATTTAAGATTCATTGCACTTTCAAAAAAGCACATTCTTGTTCTGCGTTACTTTTTCTAGAAAGCAAACTTTATCCCCGGAATTTTGATACCACGGGAAATATAGGCAAAGTGCGATTTCCGTTAAAGCACATTAGTTGTCTCCGCATTTCGCACTGAACGGCATGTAAGTGTCAGACAAAATATAAGCTGGAATTCTTCGTTTCTTTGAGTGATTGTACCCTAAGAATGTTAGAAACATTTGAAATCGCGTGTAAACTTGTTATTATTGCCCAAAAGAATTGTGGGTTCCTTAAACATAATTTTTGTTAAGGAAACAATATCACATTACTTTTTTTAACAAGAAGTTTGTTGATTGATTAATATAAACGAAGTCTTATTGTTGCACTACAATAACCACTTGAGTATTCGCCGGGTAGTAGATTTTATGTGTTTACAAAATTTTCAAATAGAAAACGTTAAGCCAATATCTTTTGTCCGACTCCGAATGTGCCCGAAGGATAAGATTGTTGATAAGATAAGTGTTTGCAACGCCTTCCCAACAAAACCATCCTAGATTCAAATATTTTTATCCAGATAACTGACGACATGCCCTATAAATCAAGGTCTGGGTAGGTGTCAAGTAATATATGTCATTCAAAAAAATTTACGTCTAACAATAAGTCGCCAAATTGAAGTCGGAATGTCACTTTCGACAATATTTCAAAATCAAATTGAATTTTTCAAGTGGTAATTAATTTTTTTTAAACTGAATCCAATAGAAGGGACAGATTGAAGGACCGCATTGGCATCGGGTTTTGTCTTCAAGTCTTCAAGCGCCGTTGTTTTGAACCTAATCAAAAACCGAATGCACACGTAAAAGTCGTAAAGCTCAACACAACAGTTTTATTAACTTCAGAATTGTGTTGCTTTAAAGCGTCAAAAAACACGAAAAAATGTTAGACACCGTGTACTAATTAACTTATTTATCTATTGAAACGTGTAGTTTTTTGGTGTATTTAAAAATTGAATATCAATCGTGTTTAAAGTGTTTGTATTTTATTTTGGTAATAGATCTCCACTTCTTACTATATAACACTAGTAAAAACACGAAAAGAAAGAATGAGGAAAAATAGTCAGAGGATGTTAGATTCAACAATGAGATAAAGAATCAATGCGTTTCATAGTAATGGAGATATTTATTATACTGTGTTAATGTTTTTTGCAAGAATATAGTTCATTTGTATAATTCATAATAATTACTCAAGTTACTATTAAAATCTCATAATGCACCAGCATGGAATTATAGAAACTTATGTTGCAATAGAGGACAGTGCGATACGATTGATGTATAAGTTTGTCATATGTTTACAACAAAATTACAATTGTGTAGTTTTATTTTAACGTTTCAGTTGATGTTACACAGTATTTCACAATGTCAACCGTCAGAAATGTGGTAGAATTATCTCGATAAATTCAATTCCCTTTTTAACGATATGCACATACAGAAACATCGTTTGTGTATGGCTTACTTTTATTTCAATATGTGATATAATCTTTAATTTCCCTTGCATTTATTTCTATAAATAGAGATCTACTCACCTAAAATGCTGATAGCTTCGGTATACCAATAAACATTTAGATATCCTGGGAGCATTATGCTCTTGTTCAAAATAACCCACTTCAACAAAATTTCATTCATTTTTCACGACGGTTAATTGTATTCAAAATTCAACATTGAACAACGTTAAGTATGGCTTTTATTTATGGCCCGGCACGGTTTATGTTTGTATTGATTGTAGAAGTCTCCTTCGAACAGTTTTTTCCACAAATGAATTCTTATTTTTAGGAATTGCACTCTTTTTTAAATTTATGAGTCTTTTCATTCTTTGCCTCAGATCTGATATATAAATGTAACATTGTAATGTAACAATTAGGTAAAGCATATTTGTCCGTCTTCCGAACTTCTCTTACTTGATTTTTATATGAAGGGACTAGTGTATTTTTTTTTCTTTTTTGAAAATTGTTCCGATGGCTTTTATTTCAATTGCATATTTTCGATTAAAATTTTTCTAATTTTTTAGTTTATATTTGCTTCTGGAAGGTTTTTTTTTACAGCTTATTTAAAAAAATGTTTGTAGCTGATATTGCTTTATAAATTAAACTATTTTTAGTGCCCCTCAATTAAATACTTTAGTAAACAGAGGTTGAGGAGAGATGAACCGGTATTAGCTGCAGGAAAGTAATCGCAAGAACTTTCCCGACGCTCGAAATTAATAGAAGTATCCTAAAAAATGTTTTTGAAAAAATTAATGCACATTGTAGGCTTTACAGTTATATGAATACTACAAACAAATTGCAGCACGGCGCTACAACGATATAGGAGAAGCATGCTGGAAAATAATTTGGAGTAGAAGAAACCCAAATAAACATTAATAATTTAATATATATAGTGTATAAATCATTTTCAATCACAATTTAGAGTATAACTTAATGTTGATTAAAATCAAAATTTTAACCAAAATTTTAATTTTAAATTTCTAAGTTTAAACTTAAAATTACATAATGAAATTTGTTGTTGCTTGCGGCAGTACTGCTCCAGAACAAGAAATAAAGAAAGCTCTGTAAACTTTGTATACAATCCAAAACCATGGTTTATAGATGCAAGTTATCGGAAATTTGATTGAAGTGGACAATTTATTATTTATTCGCAAGCAAGAATAATTTCAAAGCATTTCACAAATTAATTTTTCTTCTTTAGTAAGCAATACAACCAAGTAAGCTTGTGTCTACAATTCATTGAAACTTTGTAAAAAGAAAAAAAAAGGTTGGAAATTATATATAAACTTCAAAGAACTGGTTTTACAAAGTAAAATTCTGTAATTGGGTCACGATGTCAAAGGTGAGAATTCCATTAAATTCTTTAATAGAACCAAGTGTGAAACTGGGGTTGACTTAATTAACTTATGCAAGCCATAGCAATGTAATTAATGCACCACCCACAGCCAAGAGTCAAGTATTATTTACATCTGGTTTTAGATGTAAATAAACATCTAAAACATGAGATTGAAATCAATAATATTTGAATACACTCGTATACATTTCCACAGTATGAGTGTCCAGGAATACGGGTTTGTGAAAAGTTACTCAAGCACAAAAAAATGTATGCATTTAAATCTTATATGACAAATACAAAGAGTATTTAAAAATGAAATACTAATGTTATTATGACACAATCTTTTTCATTAAAAACTTTGAAACATATAAAAATTAAACCAGAAGTTATTGGTATAAGATATGCTTGTTTTCTGGGTTTAATTATAGGTTATTTTTCTGGTATCGTTTTAGCGTCTTACACAATTAATCACAAAATCAGGAAAAAAGCAACGTTATAAAAGTGATTTTGTACTGTGGTTTTGAGTAAACATGGCTAAAAAACATGATATTTATGCAAAGCATGATAATTTGCCTTAAGTTCATTAAAATAATGAACTAAATTAAAAAATTCCAATTCTAAAAAATAGCTAAATTTCTGTTTTATTATTAATGTTTCTTTCAATCTATTTTTATCTTTAGATTGAATTTTTTTACCGGCAAACGATAAGAAATGTGAAATACCACAACCTACATATGTGGGATTACACGTGTTTTGCTAGAGAAAAGTGTACGATTTCATGTATTTTTTTAAAGCAAATAAATAAAAATTTTCGATTTCTGATATTTTTTATTTGAAAACTTTGGAGAAAAAATTATTGTTGGGTAGGTATACATATTGTCACCTACTTTGTGACGTGTCGACGGGGGGACTCAAGGGCAAATGATGGGGACGAAGCGACGACAAACGACAAGGTCACGACCGTGACGAATGTGCAAATAAGTGTTTATTTGCACAGAAAATAAATAAACCAAATAATGTACAACCAAATGAACTAAGGTCAATGAACTCTATTAACAGTCGAATAGACTAATGCTAGGGCAAAGGCCAAACGACGACTGACCCCCGAGCAACTGAGGTTCACGTCTCTTTATAGACGTGAGACAAGAAATGAGCAAGTGAACAAAATGAACATGTGAACAAAAGTGAACATGTTAACAAACCAAATAACTAACTAAATAATAATAAGTCACGGGTACGGCGTCGGCGAGGTCGCTGACGTTGTGCTCGTGACAATATATATATATATATATGTATCCTGAGAATTTTTGTTCTGTATTGCACATTTACGCCCCATTAAACGTAAGTTCACTTGAGAGTTTTCTCTTTTTAATTAGTCAATTTATTCCAGCTAAAATATAAAACCAGTAGCCGGCCAAACTAAGAGTTTTTAATTACTTTATACAACATTTTGCAAACAAACGGCTAAGTTCCAAATTAAAGCTAATTAAAATTTATGGATTTAGGATTAGATTAGACTAATTGAACTTGTCTCTAACGTACACTTGAGTATTTTTGAGTTTTTTCAACCATCAGTTCTCAACCCTTAGTAATTTGAAAGCTGTGGGCTGTCATACAATTCTGTTCAAACACAATAAATTATAAAGATTATGCCAAAATAGCAGCACAATTTAATTTAAGAATTAAGCTAAATAATGTTAAAAAAATTCTGTTTTATTTTGTAATTTCGAAACTTTTGTTACCATTGCCTACTCAGATACAATTTATTACAATAGAAAATCGACCCAGATGGTGATTTTTATAACCCCTTTTTTAGCCAATGAAGTTCTAGAAATTGATAGACCTAACATTGGAATGCACCAACAGGAACTCAGATCAAACAATTTTGTAAAGGTAACTTATTAAACTAATTTGAAAAAAATTAACTAATGCAAAAAATTTTGCTTGGTAAAATAGGAGACTCCTAGTGAGAAGATGAAATCTCAATTCATACTTTCGTCTGGGCAACCGCTAATTGACAAAAATGTAGAATATGTTCTTTCAATAATTTTTAATTCCTTTGGATGAGATTACGCGTACTCCCATATCGTGCCCTTCAATGTAAGCGTTATGTAGCACATGCACATTAGAAAATTTCGTAACTGCTAAACCCGGTTAAATCGTGTAATTGTTAACCCGGCTAATTGTAAAACTGTAAAAAATGAGCTCTTAGAATCAGACTTACAATTAAAGTTTAGAATTTAGAACTTATTTTAAATTTAAAGTTTAGTTTTGGAAAGTTCAGTAAAGGTACTTACATTGGTTGTAGATTAGAATACGTGTTTACAGAACTGGATATAAAAAAATGTAATACTTCTTCTGTGTTTCGTTCACAAGGCAGCTGCCAGAGTCAATTAGAAGTTCGAAAGCAGTTGTTCTAGGAAGGAAGGATATGCATATGCACATGTAATTGCTAATCTTCGAATTTGAATACTAATCTAAGCATAACCGCAAGCCAAACATTTAATAATAATGGCAAAAGTACTGTTGTAATTAGGGCAAGGTGTTCTTTTGAGGCAACTTAAGCGAAGTGGTGTAGGTGCCAGCAACGAATAGTTAAAATGTTCCAAGGCAGGTTCTCCAATTTGCAACAAAATATTTATTGTGTTTAATTTGTTTTGAGTCATTAGACAATTCGAAGGTACATTACCTTGTTACCTTGTTAATTGTTAGATGTAGCTGTGATTTGGAATACTATGTTACCAAACGGAGAAGAACATTCCTAATGAAAGGTAGTTGCAGATTCGAATCGAATTTGCTGCTCTACATAGATCAGGCAATTTCAATAATGATACTGATCAAAAGTCAAAGTTGATTCAATGAAAGACAACAAAAACACTCCGGAGAGATCCCTTGACTTCAAAATAAAATTTCAAGATCAAATCTGACTTCGCATTAAACAATAGTACTAATAGTTCTAGTAATTTATTAATTTGATCGCTTTTCTCATTTATCGCTTTATATATTTATCATTTTCTCATCTCGACATTTTCAGTGTGGCTGTTTGTCTATATGTCTGAATGTGTGTAATCGGACTTAAAATGAAAATCTTAAATCTAGAAATTAAAGAGTAAAAAATTCTAAACCAAAAAATGACATTAAAATGAAGGACCAAAAATTAAAGAACTGAAAATTATTTGGAATCATTATTTAGCAACACGATTAAATTAGTAGAAACTAAAAAAATAAAATAAAATAATTAATATTAACAATAAGCATTAGAGTTAAATTTGTATTAGAAATAATTGATTTTGTGTTTTCTAATTGATTAGTTTTACCATATATTGTATTGAAAATTAATTTTGTTTAGGTTCACAAAAAAACATATTCTTAATCTTAAGGTTTAGGGCTAATGAGTAAGGTTATAATTTTATTAACTAATTATATTTATCGTTGTATAATAAACCTTTTGTTTGGCCTTTGAGGATGAACACCACCCTACGCATACTAACCCAAGTCCAGCATCTACGACCGCAACTTTCCAGGCCTCCACTCACCGCTACCACACAACAAATTTTATACTCTGCTGCTCCCAGGACTTGATGCAGGAACATTCCAAGTTAGGAGAAATACTAAATTAATGAAAACAAAATATCAAATTTATTTATCTCTTTCTGTGACAGGCACTGTTGTATTTGAAAAAATGTTACATAGGAATATCCAGGCTACGATTTAGCAAGCTGTAGAGATCGTTCTATGCTCAAATGGGCTTATTTGTGGTAATATATATGATATTTGTATAGTCTACGCTAAGAGGACAATAATTTGTATCATTTATGGAGAAGTCAATTTTTTTTACAATCATTGCCAGAGTTACTGTAGTTTTAGTGTCCAATTTTGAATGATTCTTTTCACACATAAAGTGCTAGTTTTTTATGCTACAACTAATTAATACTGATATCTTATCAACAAATATAAAGGCAGTAATAAAAAAGTAAATGTCCAAGTTTCCAAGGCAAAAATTAAACTAATGTTTGACTAATATGGCACCAACGATTTTTTTTTACAAGATGCGTGAATGTGCTTTGATGTATGCCGTGGGTAGCGTAACACCTTAAAAGCAGCTCATGTGATTGTAGCACTATTTTTATCATTAATATTTTTACCAAAATTTAGTAATATTGTGCATGTGCGCGCTATATACAAAGGAACAAATAAAGTTTTGCTCAAACAAAATTCTCTATTACATGTATTTATTCAAAACAATGTTCTGTGTTTTTCCATTGGCCATTACTTACGGGGACAAGGATCAGTACCTGGAGGTAGTTTCGTAGTATTTTTGGCTGTAAAGAATGTGCCAGCATATGGTACAAATGGTAGGTCGTATTCGATCAGGAACGAGTACACATTGAATGGCGTCTTATTGGCGTTTTTCATGTCTTTGAATTTAATTTTTCCTGGTTGCTGAAAAACCAAAACTAAGTATCGATGTTCCCCAGTTCCCGGTTTTGGCGCAGGTATGCTATACGGGAATATAATATTTTCCGCTCCAATTTTGTCACCACTTGGAAGATTACCCAGTACATCGTGCAGTGCGCTGCGTAGAAAGGATTTACTTCGGCATGGAACATCTGGATCTAAATAAACACAACCAAAACGTTAAAACAATTTAAAATTTCTATGGATTATCTACTCATATTAAACAAACAAAACGTATAGTATTACCAATGATGATAACACTATAGAACTTTTCTTCCGTCGTTTTCGTATCTTTGGGCCAAGAGATTTTTGTTGGTAGTTGCTTAAAAAAGTTCATATCTACCTCGTCGCCCAAATTAATTTTAATGCCGGCGCCATACTCAAATTCAATGCAAAATTTCGGAGCATCAGATAATATATCGGGAACAATTTCGTTTCCGACAAATGCTTCCTCGATCAGGCATTCGCCTGGCGTAGGACAGATAGGCGGCGGGGGACATTCCGGTTTTGGGATTGGTGGACAGCTTGGACATGCGGGACAGTTCGGCGGGCCTGGGAGTGGACCGTTTCCAGGATGTGGACCAGCCCACGGAGGTGGACCAGCCCACGGAGGTGGGCCGGAAGGTGCCCAAGGAGAGCCACCGGGACCAAAGCCCATGATTTCCTCATTATGTAATGAGTAGATGAAGAAAATAAAAAAGACTCGGTTCATGATGAAAGTGAAGGGATAAGAATAATTAGAGGTTGGGAAATAAAAGTATATTTATACTTATGTTAGATTACTTGACACGAATGATTTGGCGACTAACATCGTACGCAATTGTGCATTACAGGATGCCACGTGTGATAAATTATAACCTAACGCTAAAAGTTTGAAATCTCGTCAGTAGAAAAAATCCTTGTTTAGCATAAAGTCAATACATTCAAAAATAGTTAAGCGGATTAAACATGTTTCCCACTTGACTGAATTTGTTGTGTACTGCACGTAGCCAAATTGTGATTTTAGAAACTGGCATCCGCTTTGCAGAGTGTATCACAATATATTAGTACACGATTTTAAATATGTTTCAGTTCGTTAATGATTTTATAGTAATTTATAGCTTTTAATCTGCTCAAGTCAGAACAAATACAGGAAAAACGTTTAATAATTTATTTCGCTTCAGGGGAGTACTGCTGGGAAAATTTTAGTTTAGAACCTCATGTTAACTTACATTGATTGATATTTGTTGATTATAATTCGAAAAATAATTCTAATATATCTAACGTCACTATCAAAGAAATGTTTTGAACAAGATTAAACAATAGGTCAATTACACTTCATGTTTGGCTAACTGAAGTTTTATTTAAAATCACCGATAAAATTTGTAATCTTAAATTGTAATTAGATAGAACTAAAAAAAAATTCCTCTAAACATTCAATTTTAACTACACCTGATCAGTTAAACTAACGTTTGATTTAACTATTAAGTTAAAATTTGAGGTTTTAAAATTTACCCCAAATTTGCGTTAAAAATATATATAAAATTATAAATATACAATTCTCTTGTTCAAACTTCAAAAATTAGTTTTACTGGTGCTTAAAAATTTTTTTTAGTTTCACATGCCAAAACTTGAGAACTTCTCCTTCTTTCGAATTAAAATAATTAGTACTAGCCGTAGCTTTTGAGAACATAACAACTTTTCGTTTCATGCAAAAATAGTATTTGACCTTGAAAAGTCATTTTGAGATCAAGGGGTCATTTTGGGGGACGTTTGGGGCCATACAAATTTTTTGACGATTTCCACGCGCTGCCTGCATGCGCATGCGCAAGTAGAAAAACCTTTTTTAAAAGAACCCTTTTAAAAACCCCTTTTTAAAAGAACTCTTTTTTTTAAAAAACCCTTCTTTAGGTAGAAAGACCTTTTGTAAAAGAACTTTTTTCAGGTAGAAAGAACTTCTTTTAAGAACCATTTACAGGTAGAAAAACCATTTTTTAAAAGAACCCTTTTTCCGGTAGAAGAACCCTTTTTAAAAGAACCCTTTTTCAGGTAGCGAACACACGGTTTCTCTCTTAAGGCTAGACTAGACTACCAAGGTAACATTTTCTGATGTCCCCTGTGTTTCACGACGGGATCTATGCAGTTTGGTAGGGGTCCTAAAAATTACCCAATGGGAAATTTCTGCTAATTTAAAATTGGCGGAGATATTCAAATTGGAATTGTGGCAGTTAGGTGAAGAGAGTAAAGGTCAAGGTCACCCACCATCTCTTGCACAACTCACTTTCTCTTCTCTCAACTCAAGATTGAGCGAAAGAGGAAAAACTATGTGAAAGAGAAATGCGGAAGCCGGACTCTTCGTATCTCTCC